>JAQZBX010003260.1:0-66222 GCA_029593785.1 Cabassous unicinctus
GTACAAAATCATATCATAGGCAGTTTAAAGAAATACAGTTTTTCTTAGGGCAAAGTCCTGCCTGCTATAGACCTCTGAAACTTACAAAACCATTTAACTGCTTCCAATAGACAAATGGAAAGACAAAGGATAAACATTTTCAATATCATAAGGAGAAATTGGGATGTTAAACATGAGTCCTGGATCCTCTACAGTTCAGTAAACCTGTAGGGCATCCTCCATTCGATTTCAAAGTCTGAGAGTCATTCTTAAGAAGATGGTTTCTTCTCCTTGGGGCCACATGGGAACCCACACTTTCCAGAGGCTTGCCCAATGGCCATTTTCTTGGTTCCACCCTCATCAAGCATCTGGGTGTTGACCAAGCTCCGGACCTCACCCTCCAAGAGTTTTGGGATGATTGCCACACTTTACCCAATCTTTGGGTTAGAGTCTTAGCCCCCCTAGTACAGTCAGTTGAAGACAATATTCCCCCTATCCTTTGACATTCAGGTTCAACCCTCTCAGAGCAATAAGTTGACCACCTGGCCTTCCCTAACCTTTGGCATACAGGTTCAACCCTCTCAGAACAATGGTTTGACCACCTGGCCTTCTCTAATCCATGGGGGACAGGTACACCCATCTCAGACCTATGGGGTGTTGACCTTAACTGCCCTAATCTTTGAAGAATGTGCTCCACACTCTCTGCACCCTGGGATGGCAAAACTCTCCCAGAACATCAGGTGGAGACATCCACCCAATCAACCACTGGGGAAAACTCACTATCTCTGAACCATGGGGTATCAAAACTTTCTCAGAACATCAGATAGGAACATCGACCCTCTTCAACTGCAAGGGAAAACTCACCCTCTCTGCACACATGGGTGGGGCTCCTCTCTTGGCCCAAGGAGATGTCTTAAGTCAAGATCTCTGCTTCCACGGTTTTCTTCTTAAAGCTGATTCTCCTTCAATCTCTCCTTTCTATGTCCTCTTTTGTCCAAGCTGACAGTGGTTTTGTTCATACAACTCTCTCATAAATGTAGTTGGTTTAGCATGCAGGAAGCAGGGGTCCATGCCATCAGACAGTAAGACTTTCCACAAGTCTTTCCTAGATAATTGCATCTTCAATTCTGAGTTATGGGTTCCAAGTTGAGTAAAGTCTTCAAATAGGGCATTTTCATCTGGGAATTTGATTTCCAGAAACTTGGAAGTTACAGAATCAGTTTCTGTTTTCTTCATGCCCAAAAGTTCAGTCCTTACTGTATTTCGCTCATCTAATATTTTGCTATAAGCTGCAAGGAGAAGCCAAGCCACATTCTCTGAGTTTAGCTTGGAAAGTTCTTCAGCTAAATTCTCCGGTTCACCATTTTCAAACTCTGTCTTCCATTTAACACCGGAGTTAATCTTGCTAAGTTCTCCGCAACATTAAAACATGGATCGCCTTTCCTTTAGTGTCCAATAAGAGCATCATCATTTACTTCTAATGCATCATAGAAAGTCTCTTTAGCATCCATATTACTATCAATGGTCTCTTCAAAATGATCTAGGCCTTTTCCATCAAGCATTTCACAATTTCTCCAAAAAATACCCCTTACCCATTTATAAAACCATTCCAACATTTTGATAATCACAAAAGCACTTCCCCACTCCTCGGTACCAAATTCTGTATTAGTCAGCCAAAGGGGTGCTAATGTGAAATACCAAAAATGATTTGGTCTTTATAAAGGGTATTTATTTGGGATAGACGTCCACAGTTACCAGGCCATAAAGCGTTAAGTTTCTTCTCTGACCACAGTCCATTGCCATGTGTTAGAGCAAGACAGCTGCCAACGCTTGCCAGGGTTCAGGCTTCTGGGGTTCCTCTCTTCCTGGGGCTGCATTTCTCTCTGGGCTTAGCTCCTGTTTCCTCCACAAGTTCAGCTGTAGACGATCAGGTGAACAGCTTGCTTCTCTTCTCCTGGGACCTTCTTTCCAACATCAAAACTGCTACTCAAAAGACTGCTTCTCAAAACTGCTTCTACTCTGTTCTTGCCATGCCTTTTATATTTGATTCCCCACCCACCAAGGGGTGGGGCTCAATGCCCTACTGACGTGGCCCAGTCAACGCCCCAATCATAATTCAATCATGCCCAGATTAACAGATCAGTTTACAAGCATGATCCAATCCTATTTTTGGAATTCATAATTACATCAAACTGGCCAACGGTTACACTGCCCAAATGTTTCTTCATTGCATTCTTTACTTCTGTATTTCTCAGTGTATAAATCAGAGAATTTAACATAGGGGTGATAACGGTGTAAAAGACAGCCACCAACTTAGCCTGTAAAAAGGCAATATTCGGGTGCATATACATGAAAGTACAGGGACCAAAAAAGATGATGACCACAGCAATGTGGGAGCCACAGGTAGACAGAGCTTTGTGCCTGCCCTCTGTTGATTGCTTTCTCAGGGTTATCAGGATAACAGTATAGGAGATTAACAGGATAACAAAGCCCGCCATAGTGAAGACCCTACTGTTGGCTGTTGCGACAATACCAACAATATATGTGTCTGCGCAGGCAAGTTTTTGCACAGGGTGAATGTCACAAAAGTAGTGATCAATCTCATTGGGTCCTCAAAAGGGTAGGGGGACCACTAGAGCCACCGTATAATGGGGTGTAAGAACCCACCTATCCAGGTTGTCAGCAACATTTTATTGCATCTGTCCCTGCCCATGATGGTCATATAGTGTAGGGGTTTACAGATGACCACATAATGATCATAGGCATTACGGTAAGAATGAATATCTCAATACAACCAAAGAAATGGCTCATAAAGAGTTGCAACATAAAACCCACGTAGAAGATAGTTTGACTCTTTGCTAATAAGTCAACAATCATCTTAGGAGCTATCACTGAGGAGTAACAAATTTCAACAAATGACAAATAATTGAGAAAAAAAGTACATAGGAGTCTTGAAAAGGTTGCCAGTGCAAACTGTCAGCATAATGAGGAGGTTTCCCAGAAGAATGGCTGTATAGAAGAAAGAAAATACCACAAAACAATCTTCTTCAATCTCTGGGTTATGAGAAAGGCCCAAGAAAATGAATTCATTTATTGTTGATTTTTTCATGGAATTAATCCAGCAGAGAAAATTCTCAAAAGAGAATTAAATTATCTGAAAGAAAACATAAAATGGAGCACAGCATTGTCTCTAATGTTGAACAACCAGATAATCATATTAGTGAATAATGGAAAATGGTTACTCACTGTTGCTTGGTACAGATACTTAAAGAAATGTAGGGAGCTTATTTTAATCATCATATCTACATACAACAGTCAATTCATTCAATTCAGATGAGGAAATAAAGTCCAAAGAGATAACGTGAATCCTTTAAGTCACTAATTCACCCACCTAAATTCCTACCTCCCTCACCAATTTTTAAGATTTAGTCACCAGCTTTATTTTTTACTAAATATTTACTTAGATTTTATTCTGTGTAATTTGCTCAACCTAATTTTGAAAAAAAAACAACAACTTGTGTTTGGGCATATGGTAATACTTTTATATCTGGAAAATTTCACCTCTATTTGACACAGAAAAATGGAACATATGCCCACATTTTTCCCCTCTGAATACAACTATGTTTCCTCATTGCATTCATCAGTAAGGACTCAAGTAGTTGAGACTGAGTGAATTTTACAGTTTCTCCTACTTATAAGACTCAGATTTGGGGGTACATCAGATTAATTCTCTCTATTTGATTTCAAATATTTTATAGTGAGGAGATGGTATAGTATAGTAACAAGACAATCAAAATTGTACAATTCAAAATTTTACAAACCTGATTAACTGGGCACTAATCATGGTTGAATCACTTATTGTCCTGGGGCTTCTCTTTCCCTTTTTGTGCAATTAGCAAATTTTTATTTCACTATCATCTCTATCATTCTAAGAGTTATTTCTATCATGATATAAAATCACTTGTCAATAAATAGCTATAAATAGGTAGAGATGAGAGAAGAGAAAACAATAAAAAAGCTGCTGGAGACAAAGCAAAATCTGTTTGATTTGAAAGTGGAAAGTGGTCTCTGGTAATTTCTCCATTTTCAAACTGGCAGGGTTTGAGGAATCCCCAGACTTTGCTTTGCCTTATTCTTGGCTTTCAATCACTTCTATGTTGACCCATAAAAGCAATCCATCACTTCTTCATGCATCTTACAACCCTTCAATTTTCATGCTGGCTTATATTATTTCTTCCAGTTTGGATGAATTAAATATTTCCTGAACAGAACATCCCTGAAAGATAATTTAAATGGGTATAGGAGAATTCAGTGGTAGTATTTCAGGGACTCTATTAGAGTCCTTGGAATTTTTGGGTTGGAATAATTTGTGGAATAGTATTGATTTAAAGGGCTTTCTCTGTGCTTCCTCAAATCAAGCCATAGATATAAATGATTCCTTTAATTCTATGTTAGTCTATGGTTGTACAGTACCTTATAATCATTGGGAACTTTATCCATTTGAGGCAAAATCGCCCCAACAACATGTCAAATTTAGGGCCTAACAGTTTTAACTGAACTCTGCTCTAAGCAACACCTTTACAGCAACACTATGCCAAGAATTTACAGTTTTGGGAGAGTCTGAGAAGTTGCATGACCTTGGTTCTGCTGATTAGAGTGGGTGCAGTAATAACTACAAGTGTGCCTTCTCATATGCAATGCAAAGTAATAATAATGACAATGACATAATTCAGATTAGGAACTTGAGCATATCCCTCTGCTTTTACATGCCTTACACCCTTTTTCTTTTCCTTTGGTAGTAAAGGAAATATACTATTCCCCACTGAGGGAGCTCTTCATTTTAAGGGAACTCCAATCACAGAAGTTTTTGACAACTATGAATTTTTTACTGAATTTCATCCAGCAGAAACTGGGCATTTATATACTGACATTTATGTGGTAAGACCTTGTCCATACCACAAGGTCTTAGAGGAGAAGAAAAGAGTCCTCCTTCTCCTTGACTAAAGATCAAACTCAAATGATCCTTTCTTCTCCTTTCTGAGAGCCTCAAACATGATAATCTCCCACTGTCCTTTGAAAGGAGAAAGATTTAGATTGGCATATTCTTATTGACATTAATGCTATTCTATATCATAGTCATGCAAGAATACACATTATTATCTTATTAGCTTCCTCTTAAATTTACTCTCCTTTACTTCTGGAAAAGCATCTTGTAAATTTATTACACATGCTCAAAATATAGCAATTGAATTGAATTCCCTTTTTCCTTAAATCCTTATATAGATTATAAGATACAGAGTTAAAAGAAAAGCTCACCAGTATTTTCTAGGACTTCAGTTTTGCTTTATTTTTCTATTTCTCACTGTGATAATTTGAGAGCAGCTGACTGAAATAAAGTAGGAATTCTGTCTTCAGAATTGCTTTATGATTTGTTCCAGAGAATCTTGGAAATTGCTTGGTGAATAGTTAGTAGCCACATATGCAAGGTTTGGCAGGAATCAGCCTTTGTTGGTCCTAGTCCATTTTCTTATTGAGATCTACCATTTCACCACAACTTTGACAATAAATAGCATTTTCTCTGATTCTCAGAAGGTTTATTTAAAGAAAATGAGGCAAAAATATAATGACATTTGGGAAGTATTTCCCCAAAGTCTCATTCCATTGCCAGAAACATATCAAAGACTTAACAATGAGCTTTAATCTCCTTTTGACTTTTCACTTTAAAATAATAAAAAAAAAATTCTTTTTGTGAAATTTAAAACCCAATGGATTCTGACATTAAGGGCTTTAATACAAATTCAAAACATTTAATCAACATTTGAGATTTATGTAATTGTACTATATATATCTTTTATATCCAATTAACTTAGGTATATATCTATACCTATATCTATTTAGAAAACTCTATTTTAGAGATATTTAGATGTTGACTTTGAATTATTCCACTCTTTTAAAAGTTCCATTTCATTGGAAAACAGTATAATCAATAGTGCTGTGGTTCAGTGCTTTTCTTGTGTCTCCACTGATTTCTGATTCCTATGATGACTTATAGCATAAGCTTCCACTCTTTCTTTTACTTTTTGAGAGTAAACCCTTTGAGGATAAACCAAAATCAAGCTGTTGCAGGGCTCTGTTACTTCTAAAGTCTCTAACAGAGATTCCATTTTCCTTGCAAGAAGCTGTTCAAGTCAAACTTTTCAAGTGCCCTTTCAAGTCTGCCAAAATTGATGTAAATTGAGTTAGATAAGTCAAATTTCAGTCCTTATTGCTGCAGCTGGTCTTAGGACCATAAATGATATTCATCAACTTATTCTTCTGACAAACCAAAGTAGATTTCCCCACGCTTAGCTGTTAGCGCTCAGGTTTTTAACTGCTCAGGTGACACTCATCTTCACCTAAAAAGGATTTGAGTCTTTTCTTACTTTACTTTTTTCAGTGGATTCCACTGACAACTAGCATCCTTCTCAGGCACTGATTGAGAATAACACTCTCATGTACAGTATATGTGGCTTCCAAAATACAAAGAACCATCAAGTACTGTGCCTATTTTTCAGTGGTAGGAGGTGTCAAACAATAACTATTCAAATTTTTTTTGTATATTTGAGGTTCTCTCTTCAAGCCCTAGACTACAGGATTTCTAAGGATGTCAATCATGTGGCAGTCCCTGAAATGTGTTCATGATCTTCATTTTCAAATTTCTGGAATTTGTGTAATTTGTCATGTTTAAATTATCTATTACTCTGTACCTGAAATCCAAACAAAGCACAAATCAGCAACATAATGTGAAAAAATGTAATTGAAAAATAAGTGGTTTGAAATCACAACATCAAAATTTAACTAAAAAAAGCAAAATTATTTTCTTATGATTCTGCATTTTGGGCAAGATTCAGCTAGATGATTTTTCTGCTTTTCTCACCTGGAAACATTGACAGCTCAAATGGCGTAGATGGTCTAAGATAGCCTCATTATAAATGTGACAATTGACAGAGGTACTTCAGCTCTCTTTCATATGATCTCGCTTACCAGTATATTTTGCATAATGGTATCAATATAGTGGGTCATACTAATATTTTGCATAATATTCATAAGAAGAAATCTCCTTGGATTATATTATGAAAAAATAAGGATAGGAAATAACATCATCCTTTGGCAAAATACTATTTTTTTTGCCATATAAAGGTGAATTTCATTTGTTTAGCCATTTCATGTGGTTAAAAATTCATTCACAAGTTCACAGCCACAAACCAGGTTTTAGAAGCTCTGATCATCGAATCACACTTCTATTCCTCACACTATAGTTTATACTTGGGATACCACATGTGTAATATTATAGTAGTCCTTAGTCATATACTACAATTCATCTATTTGTCAGATGAACCAGACAAATTATTGCAATAGTAATATCATGGGACCTTGAATCTTTAAAATCTCTTTGCTATTATCTCTGGCATCCTTATAAAATATGATTTTTCTTCAGATTTTCTATCATTTCTGTAATGTAAGTGTTTTTATTTCAGAAGAATGAGTAGGAGGGTTCTTCCAAGTCCTAAGTATATTTGTTCAAATTAAAGAATTGAACAATGAGAAAATAATTTCAGGGTAGATTTACAACCACTCTAAACCTACTCTGAAGCAGTCTTGAACCAAAACTCAATTCTTTATGTGATCTTAATGAGCCTTCACTCCAACATGAGGTTTATGATAGTAATTGAATTCCATTTGTATCAGTGACAGTTCAGAAATTATATTCAACAACCCTCAAAATGTCTGAGTAGCCTCCTTTTCCCAATGCACTGTTCCTCTGGTAAATGTACCTTTTCTCAAACTTTCTTTCTCCCAGGAATTTCAGATATCTTTGTGTTATTTGCTATAACCGATTATCCTGCCTAAACTCCAAGGATATGACAACATATATTATGAGAACACTGAATGAAAAGTCCTTATTCAATATATTCTACTCTTCCCAAGAATTAAATTCTGCCCATCATTCATGTCTAACATTCTTAGTAACTATCCCTAAAATGTAGTCTCCCAGTTTGCAAAGTTCATATAGTGAAGTCCCACAAATGTTCCTTGTGTGTAAGCTATTGCCTCATAAATTAGGAATTTGTGTTAAGCTGTGATTTGAACATGTTTACTGGTCTGGAGGTAATGAGGGGTGATGTCTCTTGATTTTAGGATGCACAATCATTAGTCTTGTTCCTGTTCCAGGTCATGTCATTGTGTTTTTCTCCACTAAAGGGGATGCTAATATGTAAAGGGAGAAATTTGGAACAGTTTAGTTGGAACTGAATTTGTCAAGCTCCCCTGATTTCAATGGTTGGCCCCTGCTCTCTACCCCAAAAGGAAGTTCTTGGGACTGGTGCCATGCTTCTCAGGTATCAGGAACACAAACTTCCCTAGCACCATTGGTCCTGGCCCTTAATGGCAGCATTATATTCAACAATTGGCCACTGAAGCAAATGTCCTTTATGTAGCTCATATGCTATGATTTTCAGATTAGTAACAGTTGACATTATCAGATGCTATATACTATTTATTCTGTATGAATTAAATAAACAAAATTGTTGAATACTATGTAAATCATTTAAATGTTAATCATAATTAAGAATTCAAAGCACAATTATGTGTAAATTTTTAAAAAATATTTCCATATCTTAAATTCATAAGAATGAAACTTTTATTGCCATTTGGTACACTGCCAAATTCTGTAGAAATGATCCTTCAATTTAACATATTCATTTTTTAACAGATTTATTGAGATATAATTTACATACTATACAATTCAACCCTATGAATGGTAAAATTCAAAAGTGTTTAGAACATTCACACAGTTATGAAACCATAACCAGAAACTAACTTTAGAATGAATTTTTCATCCCTAAAAGAAACTCAACACCTATTAGCAGTCACACCCTGTTCCTCTTCACCACCTGAAACACAAGGTCTCTATAGATTTGACAAATTTTAAATAGAATATAAAAGAAAACATATAATATATGATCATTTGTAATCAGCTACTGTAAAAAAATCATCCATATTTTGGAATGTATCGCTACTTCATGCCTTTTTATTACTGAATAGTAGTTCATGGTATGGACCATTAGCTCTTCACCAGTTGTTTGCCTTGTGGATTACTTCCACAAATGGCTATTATGAATAATACTGTTATAAACTTTCATGTACAACTTTTTGTTTAGACATATGTTTTCATTTTTCTTGGGCATACATTTAAGAGGGAAATTGCTGGGTCAAATGATAGCTATATGTTTTCTTTTTGAGGAAGCACAAAACAGTTTTTAGAATGGCTGAAACATTTTACATTCTCACCAGAATTTTTTGAGCATTCTAATTTCTCTACATTCTCAATAACCTTGTTATTGTCTATATACATATATCATAAAATTATTGTTATAAACATCCTGGTATGTGTAAAGAGGAATCTCATCATTACATTGATTTGCATTTCCTGGTGACTCATGATGTTGAGTGACTTTTATTTGCTTTGGCCATATTTGCTAGTTTTTTTTCATTGGGAACTCTCTATTCAGGTATTGCATTAATTTTAAATTCTAGTAATTGTCTTATTATTCATTGGTAAGAATTCCTTATGCATTCTGGAAACAAGTTCTCCATATAAGATATATGATTTGAAAATACATTTTCCCAATCCATAGGTTGGCTTTTAAATTTCTTTTTGGTATCATTTGATGTACATTTTAATATCAGTGAAGTCTGGTTTATTCATTCAATGTCACTGTTAGAACTAATTTTAATAATAGATTTATATATCTTCCATTCATGTAAATGAAATGCTTAATGAGAGTTTGTATTCTGCCTTGTTTTATCCTACAGAAATGATCATTAGATTTGACCAGTATTTTTTTGTATGACTTAGAGATTTAATAAGGTTTTTACAATACAAGTTATATTGAGATAAAATTTACATACAATAAAATACTGAGCTTTAAATTGTACAGTTTAACAAGAGGCAACAGATGTCTATTAACCCAGAAAATTATTTTATTCCCAATTTTTATCAAATACACCCACATGTAACCACTGATTGTTGTCACTGTATTATATTTTTGCCTAATCTAGAACTTCATATAAATTGAAATAAAGTATTTGCTCATTTATATCAATCCCCATTGTTTGCAGATATATATATATATATATATATATATGTTTTTACATGTTATACAAATTCATATATTTTTGTTACCCAAGAAAGTCAAGTTTGACAAATTTTGTCTTTTAAACACAGAATATTGTCCATTTGCATTTAATGTAATTACAATTATTTCTCAATTTAATTTTATCTTATTGCAATTGACTTTTTCTTTGTCCCTTATATTATTCCTAAATCAATTTTCTACCTTTGCTGTCTTCTTATGCACCAACTGAGTATTTTTTATTAATTTTTTTATTTTTAAAGAAGCTTTAGATTACATAAATGTTACATAAAAAATATAGGGAAGTCTCTTATATCCCAAACCTTTTGCCTCCCATGCTTACCAACATTAACAACATCCTTCATTAGTGTGGTACACTTATTAAATTTGGGGAATATATATTGAAGCATTTCTACTAACTGTGGAGTCTAGTTTACATTACAGTTTAAACAATGTCCTGCACAATTTTGTAGGCTATGACAAAATATAGAATGGTCTGTATCAGTCATTGCAATGTCATGCAGGCACATTCCAAGGTTCTGACAATGCTCTAATATTATACCTATTCTTCCCCCTCTCTCCCCTCAGAACCTCTGGTGGCCACTGCCTACACATCAATCATAAAACCTCTTCCATTAATAGAATAATAATAGTCTATAATAGAAGAATAATGTATATTTTAGTCCACTGTTCATTCCTCAAACTTAAGGATTTGGGGATAAAACGTCACTCTGTTTCTCACTGAGAGAGAGCTTAGATACAATGCAGCAGAATGATGGAACTATCTTGCTTGCATTTGTAGACACTCTCTGTTCCTTGAGATGGGCATTGTCTATTATCATTCCATTGTTAGTTGTCCTGGGTGAGTTCAATGAACTGGAGAGCAGGTGTTGCAACTCTGTTGAGATTCAGTGCTCAAATGGTAAATGAACAGATAAAACATTTAAGTCTCTGGGACATATACTTAACAAATATAGTCATAATTATGGGTTCAAATAAAAGAGTCAGAAAAGCCATGTATAGGGAAACTAAAAATGATTATAACTCTGTTGCACTGGGGAGCATAAATTCCAAAGTAAGGCCCACTGACAGGGTGCAAAATTCCTGAGCTTGTGTGCATTGCTTATAGTGTCTGGATGTCTCTAGAGCCCTCTGGAGCCCTGCTATTTGAGGCACTGTTCACTGTGGCTGTAAATGAGGTCCTGCTTAGATGTGCAAAAGCATAATCTCTGGCATAACCTCCAGACTCACTTTGAAATTTCTTAACCATAAAAACAAATTTGTGTTTACCATTTCCCCTTTTTGTCAAGGTCTCTTTCCGAGTTCATTGGTAGTCAGCACATGGTAGAGATGAGGGAGGCTCATCTCTGGGAGTCATGCCCCATGTTGGGGGAAGGTAGTGCATTTACATCCTGAGTTTGGCTTAGAGAGAGGCCACATGTGAGCAACAAGGAGGCTTTCAGGAGGAAACTTTTAGATGATATACAATACTAGCTTAAGTTTCAATTTCACAAGAAAAGGTTCACAAGTAGATACAACATCAAGTGCCTGGCATAGTGGTCTGTCTTCCTTCAATAGGCACTGTCCTTGTACTAAGTGGATTCTTGCCATCCTGTTATAGAATGTTGCAGGACTGCGTAGGATGGGAATTCAAAATTCTTTCCATCATTGTGTTGGTCTAAACCCAACAAGGTAATGCCCGTGAACCCTTGCACATATTCATATGGCTTATGGGCATGCTTCAGGTGAACCCATCCCCATGCTTCCCCACATCACTGAATCCCACGCCAGCAATCCTCCCCTGTCACATTTGTGACCTTTCTGTGATCGAAAACTCCTCTAAAAACAAAGCCAACAAAATAATGAAATAAAATTAATAAGAAAATGAAATAATAATAGTTTAAAAATAACAAATAAAATCTAAACAATAAAAAAATGAAATAATTATTTTTAGACCTTGTGCCTAGCATCACTGTAAAATTGGTTGTATTGTATGTACAGTGATATTTTCTTCTGTATATTCCCCCAGTGACTTAATTTTTCATTTTCTCTTCAAGGAAACTTTAGTTTACAGAAAAGCCACATAGAGAATATAGATGATTCTCATGTCCTGAACACCATCCCCCTTTTCCATTCTCCCCTATTAATAGCATTTTACATGCAGATGGTACATTTGTTAAACCTGATGTACAAATATTGAAGTGTTGCTAATAACCATGGTTAATGGTTTACATTATGTTTTACATTTTTGATGTACACTTTTATAGGATTTGACAAAATTTTAAATGGCCTGTATTTGTCATTACAAGATCAGGCAGAACAATTCTAATGCCCTCATGCTTTATATTCCATCTTTTTAATTCCCCCCTCAAATTAGGATGAAAAAGCCTATGGTAACTGCTAAGTTTCAGGTTTTGAAGAAGAAGATTTCTTAGTTACTTGCAATAATATTGAGAGTTTGACATATATTTTTTTTTAATTAGGCACTGCTCATGTTCTCAAGGGATTATTGACCCTGTAATTGAGAACATAGCAGCACACTCCAGTATGGGAGTTTAATATTTTTGTAATTGTGTGGGTCTTCACCCAGTGAGATAACATACTATGACAAGATATACAATTAGCTATTCCACAGAAGCCTGCCCCAGGTACACCCCTTCCCGTATACCCCCTACATACAACACCCTACCCCAAAACTGCTCCCCTACTTTATTTGACAAAAGAATATTTCTAAAATTGTAGGTTTACCCATAGACCTGCAAATCCACAGAATTCATCTGCTCCTTTCCCTGACCCTTCCCTGGGCCCATGGATTACTTATCCCACCCCCCTCACACACACACTATGCCCCCTCACAGACCAGCATTGCCAAAACCAATTACATCTATGCACCACTCTCATGTCCATCCACTGCCCAATCACATCCTTCCAACTTAACATAATTTTGCCATATGGGCTTCAGCTCACCAAGTGTTTATTCTCTTGCTGTCACCTGTAACCTACCTTCCTGATTTAGCTCTATGAGTATGCTGAATTTGCTTAATTCATATCAGTGAGGTTAGGAAACATTTGATATTCTGTCCCTGGCTTGCTTCACTCAACATAAGGTCTTCAAGATTCATCCATGTTATCTCAGGTGTTAGTTTTGCATTTTCTCTTACTCTTGAGTAATATTCCATTGTGTGTATATACCACAGTTTCCTTATCCATTGATCTGTTGGTGGACATTTGAGTTCCTTCCAACGTTTGCCAATATTGAATAATGCTATAAGGAACATTGGTGTGCTTCTGAGTGGAATTGCTGGATCATATGCAAGTTCTACATTTAGCTTCCTGAGGAACCACAGTCCTATACAAGGGCTGCAAGATTCTATAGTCTCACCAGCAGTAGATAAGTGTTCGTTTTCCTGTTTTTTCTTAAAGAGTGGATATATCATTGTAGTTTTGATTTGCATTTCCCTAAGAGCTAGTGATGTTGAGCATCTTTTTATGAGCTTTTTAAGGATTTGTATTTCTTCTTTGGAAGAGTGTAGATTCAAATCTCTTGATCATTTTTAAAATGGGTTGTTTATATTTATTTTTTAGATGTAGGAATTTTTATACACACTGGATATCAGATGCCTATCAGATAGATGGTTACCAAATATTTTCTCCCATTGAGTAAGCATCTTACAGTTTCTTGACAAACTCCTTTGAAGAAGAAAAGTTTTTAATTTTGTGTACATCCCATTTGACTATTTTTCTTTAGTCTCTAATGCTTTCATTGTAATGTTTATGAAACCATTTCCAAATACCAGATCTTGTAGATGGTTCCCTACATTATCTTCTAGGAACTTTATGGTCTTTGCTTTTATATTTATATCTATGATCCATGTTGAATTAGTTTTTGTATAGGAAATGATTTGGTGATCTTCTCTCATTCTTCTAGATATGGATATCCAGTTTCCAAGCACCATTGGTTGAAGAAGCCATTCTCTTGAAGTTGAGTGGGCATGGTGGCCTTTTTGAGTATTCATTGACAATATATGCACAGATCTACATCAGAACTGTCAGTTCTGTGCAATTGGCCAGAATGTCTATTCTTGAGGCAATACCATGCTGTTTTGACCATTATGGCTTTGTAGTGTGTTTTAAAGTCAGTTAGTGTGATTCCTCCCATTTCTTTTTTCTTTTGCATTATGTCTTTGGCTATTTGGGGCCCCTAGCCCTTCCAAATAAATTTCATAGTTAGCTTTTCCAATTCAATAAACAATGCTGTGGTAATTTTTATTGGGATGGCATTAAATCTGTAAATCAATTTGGGTAGGAAAGAAATGCAGAAAAGGCAGTTGACAAGATACACCCTCTTCTCTTGATAAAAAGCATTTCAAAAGATAGTGAAAGAAGTAAACTTTTTCAACATTATAAAGTGTATTTATGAAAAACTCACAGCTAACATCCTATTCAATGGTGAAATGTTAATCTCTTTCCCTCTAATATCTGGAACAAGACAGGGATGCCTATTCTCACTGCTTTTATTTTACACTGTGTTAGAAGTACTTGCTCAAGCACTCAGGGAAGAAAAAGATATTTAAAAAAAATCTGAATTGGAAAGGAAGAAGTAAACTTTCACTATTTTCAGATGACTTGATCCTATACATAGAGAGCACTGAAAAATCTAAACAAAGCTTCTAGAGCTGAAAATGAATTCTGTAAAGTGGCATGATATAAGAGCAACATGCCAAATTCAACAGCATTTCTGTATACCAATAATGAGCAATGTGAGTTGGAAATAAAGAAAAAAAAATCAATTTAGTATAGCAATTAAAAAATCAAATACCTAAGAATAATGTTAACTAAAGGTATAAAGGAGCTGTACACAGAAAATTTACATAAATTTGTTAAAGAAAATCAAAGAAGGCAAAATAAATGGAAAAATAATCCCTGTTCTTGGATTGGAACACTAAACATCATGAAATTCTGGGATGGTGATGCCCACTCCACCTATAATTTAGAGGGGGATTTGATCCGATACAGCCAATGGATGGCTCTCCCTTGCTTGCAGTTGTAGGCTCTCTCATTTCCTTGGTATACTGGTTGTCAATCCTCACCTCCTTGTTAGTTGTCCTGGGTGAGTCCAATAAACTGGAGAGTAGGTGTTGCAACTCTGCTGAGGCTCTGGGCCCAACTGGCATATAGACAGCTCAATGATTCCAGTCTCTTTGACTTACACCTAAAAACTCCAGCACCAAGTATAGGTTTAAATAGAAGGGACAGATGAGCTATGTGTAAGGAAGCCACAGTTGAGTCCTCATCTATCACCCTCAGGAGCAAAAACTCCCAAGTAGGGCCCACTGACAAGGCACCAATCTCTGGAGCTATCTGTCTTGACAATAGGAACATAGGACCTGGGTGTCTCAAAGCTGTGTGGATTCCCACTAATTGGGGTAAACGCTTTGGCAGTCTATGAGGTCCTGTTGAGATGTGCATAAGCATTTCTTCTGGGATGACCTCCAAACTCACTTTGAACTCTCTTAGCCACATAAACTCACTTGTCTTTCCTTTTCTCCCATTTATTCAAGGTCTTTTTTCAGTTGCATTGTTAGTTGGTGTTTAGTAGTAATCCCTCAGTGCCAAGAAGTCTCATTCCCGAGAGTCATGTCCCATGCTGGGGTAAGGTAACGCATTTATATGCCGAGTTTGACTTAGAGAGGGGCCATATTTAAACAACAAGGAGTCTCTCAGGAGGCAACATTTAGGCACCCCACAACACTAGCCTAAGTTTCAATTTCAAGAGCAAAGGCTCATAAGCATAGTCATCAATATCAAGGACCCATCAGAGGATCAACCTCCTTCACCAGTCATTGCCCCTGCACTTGGGAGACTGTTGCTGCTTCATTAGAGAATGTGACAAAGCTCACTGGGATGAGAATTCAATATTCCCTCAGTTATTGTGTGAGTCTTCACCCACTGTTACAATAACTTGTAAACATTTGAACATATTTATATACCTTATATGTATGCCCAGAAGAACTTCCTCCCATGTATCCCAAACACTGAAACCCCACAACAATGATCCTCCCCTGCCCCACTTATAACCCTTCTGTGATCCAAAGCTTCTTCAAAAATGAAGCCAATAAAATAACCAAATACAATTAATAGGAATATGAAGTAATAGTAATAGGTTTATATATAACAAATAAAATACATAAAAAATTTTAAAATTCTGAAAAAAAAAACAAAATTAAAACATTAAGATTTTTAGAAAGAGTGAAAAACTGTAAAAATTTTTTTTTGACAATTTCCCTTTCATCACTGTAATATCTGGTGTCCTTTATGTACAGTGATGTTTTTTCCCATTTTTTCCCAGTGTCTTCCTTTTATTCATTTTATTTTCAAAGAAGTTTAAGTTCCTAGTAAAGTCAAATACAGAATACAGGGGACTCCCATATACCCAACATCTTCCCCCTTTTATCCCTTCCCAAATTAATACCTTTTTTTAATGTGGATTGTACCTTTGTTACAAGTGATATACAAATAGTGACTCATAGCTGCTAACCATGGTCAACAGTTAACATTATGCTTTACATGCATAATGCATTTATATGCTGAGGGTAGACCTTACACTTTTATAAATATTCATGATATTTAACATGGCCTGTGTCCATCATTGCCAGATCATGTAGAAAACTTCCAATGCCCATTAAATACCCTTTATTTCATCTATTTTATTCCTCCCTCCCCCTTCCTTCTTGGCTCACTCCTTAGATGATTCAGAGTTACTTGCAACAACACTGAGGTCTTGACACACTGGTTTGTCCCACCCTATTAGAAACTGCCCATGCTCTCAAGAGGCACCCTTCCCTCTGTTTGTAAACATATCAGTCCTCTTGAGGATGGGATTCCAGCTACTTCCTGCTCATTCTGTGGGTCTCCAACCACTGATACAACACATTGTGACAGGAGAATCACTCATACAATCACTAGAAGTCTGCTCCAGTTGCTCCCTATCCCGAATGCCCCTGCATTCAACACCCTAAACCAGTGACCCTTCCTTGCCATACTACCATAATAGCATTGCCAACTTCTTACTTTCAACCACATACCCACCAATCAGGGTTAGGGAATGAACTCTGGAGTAGAGTAGAATTACTGTTATTCAACTATTAACATATTGTGATTCTAGCAATGCAAGTAATTACATCATTGATGTGGTAGCAGTGGCTACTGGCAGCTCTGGGGGCAGAGAGAGAGAAGAATGATTGTAATATGGGGCCTTTTACAGGACTTCAGAATCGTCTTGAAAGACATTGCAATTACACATATAGACCATTTTATATCATCCTATAACATGCAAAACTGTGTGGGAGAGAGTGTAGACTACAGTGTGAACTATGGTCCATGCTCAGTGGCAATGCCCCAGAAAGTGTTTATCACTTGCAATGAATGTGCAACACCAATGAATGATGTTTATGTAGGAGGGTGTGGGATGGTGGGGACTGGGGCATATGGGAATCCCTATGTTTTTCATGTAATATTTATCTAATCTAAGTATCTTTAAAAAAATAAAAAAAAATAAAATTAAAAAACGGTCTCAAAAATATGGACATCATTAGATGGCTGTCCTACCCAAATTGATTTGCAGATTTAACACAATCCTAATAAAAATTAAAACAACATTTTTTTTTACTTATTTAGAAAATCTAACTATGAAATTTGATTGAGAATTTTTTATTTTTTTGTTATAGGTTTCTGGGGATCTATTTCTTTTACTTTTTTATTGTTTATTTCCTTCATCTTATTTGCTGAAACTGGGTACATCATCTGCAAAGGGGACCTGCAGGGTGACTAATTGATGAGTACCATCAGCCTGAGAATCTCCTGAGGGGCCTAAGAGGGAAGACTGTTTTTCCTGGGTTGTTTTGTCTCTGGTTTGTTGCCTTTTCCCTTTCTTTACTACCTAATTTTCTTTTACTTATTTTTTCTATCTACTTTATTTCTTTTTTCCTTTATTTTTCTATTTTCTGTCTTCTGTTGCTTTTCTTTCATTCTACCCCTACTTTTTGATCTACATTTTTTCTTTTTCTCTCACCTTTACTTTGTTTACTTTTTTCTCTTCTTACTTTTCCAGACTTTTAACTCATTCTATTCTTTTCTATATTTTGTATCTTGTTTCAGTTTTTTCTATTCCATCTTTTCATTTCTTATTCCTTGGAATTTTTTTTATGATTTTTTCCTAGATTTTATTTTCCTAGATTTTGCATGTTCCTCTTCTACCTCTCATTATTATTTTTGCATTATAATATTGCTCTTCTTATCTTATCCTTTTATGTAGTCCCAATATATTTTTTCCCTAGGGAACATAGTCAACTGTAAGGATATAGAATAAGAAGCATTAAGTCTCAAAAAGGGACTTTA
This sequence comes from Cabassous unicinctus, assembly GCA_029593785.1. NCBI lineage: Eukaryota > Metazoa > Chordata > Mammalia > Cingulata > Chlamyphoridae > Cabassous > Cabassous unicinctus. The sequence goes on from JAQZBX010003260.1 coordinate 18,552, forward strand.
CCACACTCAATAACAACAACAACAACAATATTAAACCCTAGAATAGAAAGATCAAATAATCAAATAAATAAGCCCATCAAGATATTCAGATGCTTAGACAACAACAAATATTCAGGCCATAATAAAAAACAAAAAGACATGACCCAGTATAATGAACAAACTGGAAAACAGGAAGAGATACAGAATGTGGAAAAACTAATCAAGGATTTCTGAACAAATAGCATGAATCATGAATCAACATAATGTAGAGAAGAAAGAGAGAAAGGATATTAAGAAAACACTATGGGAAAATACTGAAGAAATTGTAAACATATGTGAAAAGATAAGAGATCTGATGGCGAAGAATTGCACAAGGCAAGATATCAAAAATACACAGGAAGCACATAACAAAATATTTGAAAAGGCAGAGGAATCTTCAGTGATGTTGAAGTTAGTACATCTGAAACCAGTAGAAGAACAGATAGATAAAAAATATTGAAAAACCAGCAAGGACTAATGTATTTGAATGAAAACACAAAATGCACAAGCATACACTTTACAGGCATCCCAGAAGAGAAGAGAAGTGAAAGGAGGCAGAAGCTGTGTTGAAGGAAATAATGGCTGAAAATTTCCCAACTCTATTGAGGGACATTGCTGTACATGTCCAGAAAGTGCAGCCCACTTCATACAGCATAAATCCTAAGAGGCCTACTTCAAGACATATACTTTTCAAATTGACTGAAGCTCATGACAAAAGGAAAATTCTGAAGCAGCAAGAGAAAAGAGATATATCACATACAAGGGAAGCTTGTTAAGATTAAATGCTGATTTCTCATCTAAAACCATAGAGGCAAAAAGGCAGTGGTATGACATAGTTAAAGTGGTAAGAAAGCAGTCATATAACATAGTTAAGTTGCTAAAAGAAAAAATAATTCCAACTAAGAATTCTGTATCCAGCAAAACTTGTCTTCAAAAATGAGGGAGAGTTTGAAATATTAACAGATAAACAGAAATTAAGAGAGTTTATGCATATGAAAGCTGCCCTTCAAGAAATACTAAAGGAATTTCTGCAGGTTGAAAGGAAAAAACAGGAGAGACAGTTGGAGGAGAGTTTAGGAAGGAATATTATTGGTAAGAAAAACTAAAAAAAGGTAAAAAGAGATATAAAAGCAACCTAAAGAATATATGGCTAACTTAAGTAATGCTTTGAGAGTGAAAACAGAGAATGTTAATTCATTAAACTCTCCAATCAAGAGACCCAGACTGGCAGAATGGATAAGGAAATATGAGACATCAATATGCTGTCTATAAGAACCTGACCTTTGACCTAAGGATGCAAGGAGGTTGCAAGTGAATGGTTGGAAAACATATTTACATACAATCAGTAACCAAAAAATGGAAGGAGAAGCTATATTAATATCAGAGAAAACAGACTTTAAATGCAAATCTTTTTTAAGAGAAAAAGAAAGACACTATATATTAATGAAGGGGCAATCTATCAAGAACAAAAACAATCATAAACATTTATGCACCTAAACAGGACCCCTAATAATACATGAGGCAAACACTGGGAAAACTAAGTGTAGAAATAGATAACTCTACAATTATAGTTAGGGACTTTAATATATCATTTTCACCATTAGGCAGAACATCTCAACAAAGGATCAAAAAAGAAACAGAGACAATGAATAATGCAGTACAGTTACTAGACATAATAGACATATACAGAACATTGAACCCTAATACAGTAGGATATACATTCTTCCCAAGCACATGTAGATCATCCTTCAGGATAGATCACATTCTAGGCACTGATCAACTCTCAACAAACTCAGAAAGTTTGAAAGTATACAGTGTAATTTCTCTGACCACAGTGGAATAAACTGGAAATCAGTAAGGGCCAGAGAACCAGATTGGCACAAAGAGGAGGAAATTAAACAACACATTCTTCGACAATCAGCGGGTCAAGGAATAAATTGCAGAAGAAATCGGTAACTACATTGAGACAAATGAAAGTGACAAAAGAAATTTTCAGAACATATGGGATGCAGCAAAAGCAGTGATGTGAGGGAAATTTATTGCTGTAAATGTCTACATTTAAAAAGAAATAGCTAAAACCAAAGAACTAACAAAACAGCTGGAGGATTTAGAAAATGACCTACAAACTAATCACAAAGCAAGTAGAAAGAAGGAAATAACAAAGATTGGAGCAGAGCTAAATGAAATTTAAAATTAAAAGAGAAAAAATTGACAAAGCAAAAGATGTTTAAGAAGATTTTAAAAACTGACAAAACATTTGGTGGACTAACAATGAAACAAAGAGAAGATTCAAATACATAAAATAAATGTAAAAGGGGACATCACCACCGACCCACAGAAAGAAAGTGTATCATTAGAAGAAACTTTGAAAAATTGTATGTCACAAGATGGATAACTTAGATGATAAGGACAAATTTCTAGAAAAAAACAAGCAGCCTACATTTAAAAGAGAAGAAATTGAACTCAACACACCAATCTCAAGTAGAGATTTAATTTGTCATAAAAAAAATCCCAAAAGCAAGAGCCCAGGACCATATGTCTTTACAGGTGAAATCTACAAATTTTTCTGCAAAGAACTAACACCAATCCTGCTTGAACTCTTCCAAAATATAAAAGTGGAGGGAACATTGCCTATCTCATACTATTATGGCAACATCACCCTATAAACAAAGCCACATAAAGACACAACTAGAAAAGGAATCTAAAGACTAATCTCTCTAATGAACCTGGATGCTAAAAATTAAAATAAAAAAAAATATATATATATATAATGGCAAATCATGTACAACATCATGTCAAATGAATTATACACTATGACCAAGTAGGGTTCATCCCTGCTATGCAAGGAAAATTCAACATTAGAAAATCAATCAATGTAATATACCACATTAAGAGATTGAAAGAAAAAAAATCACATGATCATCTCAATTGATGCATAAAAATCATTTGAAAAAAATGCAGCATCATTTCCTGATAAAAAAACACTTCCAAAGAGAGAAATAAAAGGACACATCCTCAACAAGATAAAAGGTATACATGAAAAACTCACAGCTAGCATCATATATATGGTCAATGCTAAAACTTTCCATCCAAAATCTGGGAGAAGAAAAAGATGCCCACTGTCACCGGTGTTATTTAAAACTGTGTTAGAAATACTTGCTCAACCTCTCAGGCATGAAAAAGATATAAAAGACATCCAAATTGGAAAGGAAGAAGGAAATTTTCACTATTTGCAGATGACATGATTCTATACATAGAAAGCCCTAAGAAATCTACAACAATGTTTTTAGAGCTGAAAAATGAGTTCAGTAAGGAGCAGGATGTAAGATCAACATGCAAAATTCAGTAGCATTTCTGTACATCAATAATGAGCAATCTGAGGAGGAAATGAAGAAAATCCCCTTTACAAAAGCAACTAAAAAATCAAATACCTAAGAATAAAAATAACTAAAGATACAAAGAACTTGTACACAGAAAACTATGCAATATTTTTAAAGGAAATTAAAGAAGAAATAAATAAATGGGAAAATATTCCCTTTTCATGGATAGGCTGATGAAACATCATTAAGATGTTGATCCTACACAAACTGGTTTACAGATATAATGCAATCCCAATAAAAATTACCACAGCATTTTTTACTAAATTTGAAAATCTAACTATGATATTTATGTGGAATAGCAAGAGGCCCTGAATAGCAAAGATATCTTGAAAAAGAAAAATGAAATTGGAGGAATGAAACTACCTTACTTTAAAACATACTGCAAAGCTACAGTGGTCTAAACTGCATGGTATTGACACAACAATAAACATGCTGACAAATGGAAACAAATTGAGAATTCTGATATCGATCCTTCTATGTACAGTCAACTGAAATTCGATAAGGCCACCAAGCACACTCAATTGTGAGAGAATGTTCTCTTCAACATATGGTGTTTGGAGACCTGGATATATATCCAAAAGATTGATAGAGGAATACATCTCACAACTTAAACAAAAATAACTCAAGATGGATCAAAGATCTAAATATAAGATTCAAGACCATAAATGTTTTGGAAGATAATATAAAGAAGCATTTACAATATCTTGAATTAGGAATAGTTTCATGAACCTTACAACCAAAACATTATCAATGAGAGAAAAATAGATAAACGGGACCCCTTCAAATTTAAAAAGTTTTGCATCTCAAAAGAGTTTGTCAAGAAAGTGAGAAGCCAGCATACTCAATTGGAGAAAATATTTGGCCATCTGATAGGGCCCAAAATCCAGCATATAAAAATGAAATCCTATACCTCAAAAATAAAAACACAAACAACCCATTAATAGGTAAATGCTTTGAATAGACAATTCTCCAAATAAGAAATACAAATGGCTAAAAAACACATGAAAAGATGATCAACATCACTAAATTTTAGGTAACTGAATATCAAAACTACAATGAGATTTCATCTTACGTTCGTTAGACTCATGGCTATTAAAAAACAGAGGACTACAAGGTTTGGAGAGGACGTGGAGGAATGGAACCTTAATCCTCTGATGGTGGAAATATAGAATGGTGCAACCATTTTGTAGGTCAGTCTTGCAGTTCCTTACAATGCTAACTAAAATACTTATATCTGATAGTGCAATCCCACTACTGGCTATATATTCAGAAGAATTGAAAGCAGGGATATAAATAAATATATGTTCATAGCAGCATTATTCCCTACTGCCAAAAGTTAGAAACAACCCAAATGTCCAACTACATAAGAATGGATAAGCAAACTCTGGGAGATACATATAATGGAATATTGCTCAGCTGTAAGAAGAAATGCAGAATTAACACATGAGATAACATGGATGAACCTTGGAGTCCTTATGTTGAGTTAAGCAAGCTAAGCACAGAAGGACAAATATTGCCTGACCTCATTGATATGAATTAAGGAAATTAAGCAGACTCACACAGCTGAAGTCTGAAAGAGGTTTACAGGAAACAGAAAGGGAGTAGACAGTTGTGAGCCAATGCCGAAATGGGCAGAATCTGTGATAAGATGGAAAGGCGTATTTTGGCAGTGGATGGGCATGATGGTGGTGCAATGTTGCTATTGTTTTTGGCAATCCCGTTCTATGAGGGGATAATGTGGGGCAGTTTTCACTGACCATGGAAGTAGACGGAGAGTCAGGGGAGGGTGCAGATGAACTCTGCATATTTGCAGGTATGTGGTTGAAACTACAAAGTTGGGAATATTCTTTTGGCAAATCTGACAATACAGGGTTACTGGATTAGGGAGTTGGATGGCGGGAAATGTGGGACAGGGAGCACCTGGGGCAAGGTTCTAGGGAGTATGTGAGGGTTCATTCTCCAACAGTGTATTGTATCAGTGTCTGGAGACCCACACAAGGAATGGGAATGTGTTGGACTCTCATCCAGGGAAACCTGCTTTGGTCTCAAATAGAAGGGTGATAGTCTCTTGAGAACAATGGCAGTGCATAATAGGAAGATCATGCTGTATTTCAAGCCGTCAATATTGTTGCAAGTAACTATAAATCTTGTTCTTCAGGGAGTGAAGATTGGTGGATGCTGTAAGGTCTGAAGGGAGTGGGAAGGAGGAGTATAATAGATGCAACAAGGGATGTTTGGGGAGAAATGGAATTGTTCTACATGCTCTTGCACTGATGGATACAGGCCATGTTAAAGTTCATAAAAATTTATGAAAGTGTAAGGTCAAAAATGCAAAGCATAAGGTAAATCTTTGACCATGTTTAGTAGCAATGCATTAAAATTTGTACAACAAATGTAACAAATATACCTTCCACATGTAAAATGTTATTAACAGGGGAAATGAGAAACAGGGGAAGTAGTTAGGTATACGAAAACACTCTATATTCTATACATGGTTTTTCTGTAACCTAGAGCTTCTGTGAACACAAAATGGAAAAAAAAACAAGACAGTGGGGAATTAAATGGAAGAAAATGCCACTGTACATGCAAGCCAACAAATCTTACAATGATGAAACATGTAATGCCAATTTTTTTATTTAATTTTTTTATTATTTCAAGTTCTTTTTAAATTTTTGTACATTTGCTATTTTTTAAACTATTAATATCATTTCATTTCCTATTAATTTTATTCAAATATTTGTTGGCTTCATTTTTGAAGATGTTTTGATCACAGAAGGGATTTAACTTTGGCACAGAAGAATCATTGGTGTGGGGTGTCAGTGACGGGGGATGTATGGGAGGTTATAACTATAAGAAATGTGCACAAGTTCAAGTGTTCATGGGGCGTTGTCTCTATGGATGAAGACTGACACAATAACTGAAAGAATATAAAATTCCCATCCTGGGGAGTTCTTCCACATTCTTGATTGGGACAGCAAAAATTCCCCGAGTACAGGAACAGTGACTAGTAAAGGAGGATGGACCATTGATGGGCCCTTGATATTGATGACTGTACTTATGAACTTTTTCTTTTGAAATTGAAAGTTTCCCTAGTATTATACATAGCCTGAGAGTTACCTCCTGAGAGACTCATTGTTGCTCAAATATAGCCTTGCTCTACAACAAACTCAGCATAAATGTATTACTTTCCCTCTGGCATGGGACATGACTACTGGTGATGAGACATTCTTGTACTGAGAGATTACTACCAAACACCAACTAGCAATGCAACTAGAAAAAGACCTTAACAAAAAGGGGAAAAGAGTAAAGGAAAATGAATTTATATGACTAAGAGTCTTCAAAGTGAGTTAGGAGCTCATTCTAGAGGCTATGCTTATGCATGTATCAGCAGGATCTCAATGACAGCCACAGTAAATATTGCTACAAATAGTGGGGCCCCTGAGGGCTATAGAGACATTCAGACAATAAAAGGAGGGCAGACAGTTCAGAAGTTTGGAAAATTGGCAGTGGACCCTACTTTGGAATTTATGCTCCCCAGTGTGACTGAGTTGGACTCAGTTGTGGTTTCCCTACAAATGGCTCTTCTGCCCCTTTGATTTGAGCCAAGAGTTAGACTAGAGTTGATAGGTTTATATCCAAGTGACTTAAATCTATGGTCTTTCCAAGTACCAGTTGGGCCCTTAAACTCAACAGAGTTGCTTCAACACCTACGCTTCATTTCACTGGACTCCCCTAGGACAATGAACAAGGAAATTATGATGAACAATTGCCATCCCAAGGAACAGAGAGAGTTCACAATGCAAGCAAGATAGTATCACCCATCTGCCCCATGGGATCTAAGCCCCCTTTCAAGTAGAGCTTGAGTTGACATCACCATCCCAGAATCTTCAGTGTTGGGGAATGAATGATGCACTAGAGTAGAAATACTGTTATTCTACTATACACTTGTGATTGTAGGAATGATAGAATATTTATCATTGATTTGTAGGTTGTGGCCACCAGAGTTTCTTAGGGGAGAGAGTAGAAGAATAGGTGGAATATGTGGACATTTTTGAGACACTGGAATTCATCTGAATGACATTGCAATGACAGATACATGCCATTATATATCTTGTCATAACTTACAAAATTGTGTGGGAGAAAGATTAAATTATAATATAAATTATAATCCACACTTAGTGTCAATATTCCCATATGTGTTCAATTTTAACAAATCTACCATATTAATTAAGTATGCTGTTAATGTGGGAAAATGTGGAAGGAGTAGTGAGGGGGAATATGGGATTCTCCTATATTTTTTATGTAACATTTAAATAATAGAGTATAAATGCAAAACTATTGTTAGAAACAAAGAAAGAGACTATATATTAATAAAAGGGATAATTGACCAAGAAGAAACATAAACATTTATGCATGCAACCAGGCTGCCTCAAAATACATGAAACAAAACTTGGAAAATTTGAAGGGAAAAATAAATGCCTCTACAGTTATAGTGGGGGATTTCATACACCATTATCACCATTCATTGGCCCAGTGTAACCCTTTCTGGTATATCAGGCACACAAGAGTTGGTATTGATTCATTATTTCTGCTAGGTAGAGCTCTCACACTACTTTTGGCTCGGCAATCTTTTGTTGTGGACAGCATAACAACCACTGGAGAAGTTCTATAAACTCCCTTTTTATTTTCTTCCCTTTTATTAGACATGAGTTTGTCTGTTTTTGGCTGTTCATGAATTTTTTCATAAATATTTTCATTAAAATCAACATCAGTTTGTTCTGCTGTCAGTCCAGTGATAGCAATATCCTGTTTATTATCTTCATTTTCATCTGATTGTAATGGTTAAAGAGCAACAGAAATAAGACTACAAAAAGACCATACATGTATGGGAATTATCTCTCCCTTTTGATAAACCCTTTTTAAAGCTTTCAAGACTAACTTCCATAGTTTCAGATTAAAAATATCCTGCTCTTGTGGCTGAAACCAACAACAATGTTTCTGTACAAGAGAAAACAGTTCCTCAAAAGCTGAGAATTTAATAGTTACACCATTGCTTTTTAATAAATTTTTTAACACTCTAGAATACTCTTCAAAGTTCCACTGCTGATTCCCCATTTCCCTGAAGATCCCAAGGATGTAACTTACCATTTTTTTAAACCACTCATCAGGAGCTCCTTGGTCCACTGCTCATTGACTGAAAGAAAAGTTTCATTTTCAGGTCCCTGTTCAGGCATCAAATGTTGATGTTCTTGAACTAGGTCCATGAAAACGGTGCCACAGATGAAAAAAGATGAGAAAGAAACAAGAGATAGCCAGGGTCCGGGGACCCTCCATCTAAAGGGAGGAGAATGCCATTGCATAAAACACTGTGGCTTTTATTTAGCTTTGGAAAAAAGAAACTATGTGCATGCATGTGCAAAGGCAATAGATATGTGACGGGCTATCCATTACTAATGTCAGCAAGTCTTTAGGGTTAATAGTTCAGTTCTCTTTACATTTCTTCATGCAACAGACCTTGTTAATCCTTATCTGACATATACTAAATACACTCCTTGAAGCACAGAATGCTTCTCCACCAGGCTTCTACCAGATCTTATCTTAGTGTCTTGAGATTAGAAACAGCTGTCTCATACATACCAAAGTGGCCTGAATTCTGTCAGTAGTCATGGCCTTTAATTGAACTCCTTCATAATCCCTATATTTTTTGTGTAACAGTTATGCAATCTAAGTATCTTTTAAAAATTTAATTAATTAATTAATTTTTAAAAAGCAGAAAGAGTTAAATTCAAAGATCTAAGAGCATAGCTGGATGAATTATAAAAAGAGCAACAAACTAATCTTAAATCAAGCAGAAAAAATGAAATAAATATAGGAGGATTACTAAATGAAATTGAGAATTAAAACTCTAGAAAATATAACAAAACCAAAACCTGCTTCTTTGAGAAGGTTAATAAATTTGACAAACCCTTAGCTAAATTAACTAATAAAAAAAGAGTGAAGATGCAATTATATAAAATAAAAAATGAGAGAGCAGTTACTCAGAAATAATGAGTATTATAAAAAGATACATTAACAATATGAATGCCAACAAGATGTATAACTTAGATGAAATGGATAAATTTCTAGAAGCCCACAAACAACCTGCATTGATGAAAAAAATAATTGATCAACTCCAGCAAACAATCAAAATAACAACATTGACAAAGCATTTGATAAAATACAGTGTTCTTTCTTGATAAAAACATTTAAAAACATAGGGATGGAAGAAAACTTCTCAAAAAACACACAACTAATGTTATACTCAATGGTGAAACGCTAAACTCTTTCCCTCTAAGATCTGGAAAAAGACAATGATGCCCACTATCACAGTTCTTATTTACCATTGTGGTAAAAGTACATGCTGGAGCACTTAGGCAAGGAAAATAATTAAAAGGATCCAAATTGCAAAGGAAGAATTTAAAATTTCACTTTTTGTAGATGACATGATCCTATACAGAGATAGCCCTGAAAAATCCACAACAAATCTTAAAGAGCTGATAAATGAGTTAAAAATGTGGCAGGATATAAGGTCAACATGCACAAATCAGTCGCATTTTTAGACACTAATTAGTGAGCAATCTGAGATGGAATCAAGGAAAAAATGGCATTCTCAATAGCAACTAAAGAATCAAATATCTGTGAATAAACTTAACTGAACATATATAGGACTTTTACAAAGAAAATTTCACAATGTTTAAAAGTAAATCAAAGCAGACCTAAGTAAATGGAAGAATATTCCAGGTTCATGAATTGGAAAACTAAACATCATTAAGATGTCCATCCTTTCCAAATTAATTACAGCTTTTAAAAAACCCCAATAAAAATTGCAAAATAATTTTTTGTAATTGGGAAAGCCAATTCAATATTAGGTGCATGGTATTGGCACAAGGATAGACATACTGACTAATGGAACTGAATTAATATTTCTGGTATAGATCCTCTCATATATGGTCTACTGATATTCAACAAGGTCACCAAGCACCTCAAATGGGGCAAAATGCCCTCTTCAAGAAATGGTTCTGGAAGAACTGAATATTCAAATAAAAAAGAATACGAGAGAATCACCATGCCATGCCCTACACAAAAATTAACTAAAGAAAGATCAAAGACATAACTGTAAGAGCCCAGATCATATATCTCCTTCAAGATAATATAGGGAAACATCTATGAGTTTTTGTAGTAGGATATGATTTCATAAACTTTACAACAAAATCACAAGCAAGAAAAGAATAAAATAATTAAAAAGGACCTCCTCAAAACTAAAAACTTTTCTACATCAAAGTAGTTTGATCCAGAAAGTGAAAAGGCAGCCTATTCAATAGGATAAAATATTTAGAAACCTCTTGTCTGATTAGGGCCTAATATCCAGCATATACCAAGAAATTCATATTTTTCATCTCAAAAATACAAGACAAACAACTCATTTAAAAAATGGGCATTAAATTTGAGTAGACACTTTTACTAAGAGGAAATCCAAAGGCTAAAATTCCCATGAAAAGATGCCAACATCACTTGATATTAGGGTAATGCATATCAAAAAAACAATGTGATATCATTTACACCTGTTAGACTCATGGTTATTAAAAACAGAGAAATACAGGTGTTGGAGAGGATGTAGAAAAATGGAAATTTTCCTCTACTATGGATGGGAATGCAGAATGGTGCCAATATTGTGGAGGACAGTAAAGTGGTAAATCAGGAAGCTAAGTATAGAACTCACAAATGATCCAGCAACCCCAGTGCTTTGTATATTCCCAGAAGAATTGAAAGCAGGGGTATGATAAGATATATCCATACCAGTGTTCATAGTGGCATTATTCACTATTGCCAAGAGTTGGAAATAACCCAAGTATCCAACAGTAGATGCATGGATTAGCAAAATGTGGCTTATACATACAATGGAATATTACTCAGCTGTAAATTTTTCTTGAACATCCAAAGTTATCAGGCATTTTGAAAGGCATCCAACTCCATTCGATTGACTATTTTCAATAAAGCCTGGGGTTTGCTAGGTAATAGTAATGATGATTTTCATTTTCATACTTTACACTTTGAACCTGGCAACTATCTGATCTCTTAATCTGTATGGCTAAGGTATGCCTTGCCTTTGTCCCAATCTGAATAATGGATGTCACGGACAGCTATGTGAATATTCATAGCAGTATTTCTGAAATGTTTAAAAGAGAAATTAAATTTCCAGATTAGGGTAGTCTGATCCCTGGTTCTTACAGACTGAGCAACCAAGTAGAATTGGTGGCTATATCCCAGGTAAAGTTAACTGGAAACATAGAGATAAACTATATCATCAACTCGTAGGGAAATGGAATCAAGAAGAATAGATTTGAGAAGAACATTCTATCAGTACACCTTCGAATGCATCCCACAGATTTTGATACATTGTGTTCTCATTTTCATTCATTTCAAGTTGGTTATTGATTTCTTTTGCAATTTCCTCCTTGACCCACTAAATGTCTAAGAGTGTATTTTTAAAATTTCATATATTTGTGCCTAACCTTCTTCTTTGCCCCTTACTGATTTCCAGCTTCATTCCATTGTGGTCAGAGAAATTACTTTGTATAATTTCAATTTTTCTGAATCAATTGAGAGTTTTTCTGTAAGCTAGCATGTGTTCTATCCTGGAGAATGGCCCATGTGTAGTCAAGAAGAAAGTCTATCTCATCATATTTGGGTGTTATGCTGTGTATATGTTTATTAGGTCGAGATCCTCTAACGCATTATTCAAAGTCTTTGTTTCTTTGTGATTCTCTGCCAAGATGTTCTGTTTAATGGTGATAATGATGTAAGAAAGTCCCCCCTCCATATAATTATAGAGGCATCTATTTCTCCCCTTTTTTTTTCTCAATGTTTTCCTTATATAAATTGAGGCAACTTGGTTAGGTGCATAAAGGTTTATGACTATTCTTTTTTCATGGATGATTTTCCCCTTTATTAATATATAGTGGCTTTTTTTCTCTTACAATAGTTTTTCATTTAAAGTCTATTTTGTCCAATATTAGTATAGCTACTCCCTCCTTTTTTGGTTATTGTTTTCATGTAAAATTGTTTTCCAACCACTCACTTGCAACCTCCTTACATCCCTGGCAATAATGGAGTTTCTTGTAGTCAGCACATAGATGGGTCACATTTCCTTATCCATTCTGCCAATATGTTTTCTTTTATTGGAGAGTTTAATCCATTAAAATACAAAGGTATTACTCTAAAGGCAGGAATTACATTAGCCATATTTTCTTTAGGTCAATATATCTCATAAGTTGTTTGTATTTCTCATTTCATCTACTTAGTTATTCTTTCTAATAATCTCCTTTTCTACACTTCTTCCCACACTCTTTCTCATTTTTTTTTCATGTCAGCCTGAAGAGCTTCCTTTAGTATTTCTTGAAGGGCAAGTTTCTTGTTGCCAAACTCTCCTAATTTCTGTTTACTGGTGAATATTTTGAATGTTCCCTCATTTTTGAATGCCCATTTTGCTGATTACAATATTCTTGATTGGCCATTTTTTTCTTTTAGCAACTATGTCATACCACTTCTATTTCACCTCCATGGTTTCACATAAGAAATCAGTGCTTAATTTTATTGAATTTCCCCTATTTATAATGGCTTTCTTTCTCCTGCTGCATTCAATATTGTCTCTTTATCTGGCACAATTGATAATTTGATAGATATAGGTCTCATGGTAGGCCTGTTAGTGTTTATAATGTTTGGAGTGCACTGTACTTCCTGGGCATGCATATCCCAGTCCCTTAAAAGAGTTGGGAAATTTTCATGTCATGATTTCCTCCAACACCCCTTCTCTACCCTTTATCTTTTCTTCTCCCTATGTAATGTCCTTCATGCATAATTTTGTGCATTTCCTGTTGTCTTTCAATTCTCTGAGTCTCTGTTAACTTTTATATTTTATATATATGTTCTATCTGTGTGATTTCAGAAGTACTATCTTCATTGTCACTAATTCATTCCTCTGCTTGTTCAGATATTTCTGTTTGTGCTTCCATCACTTTTAATTTCATGTAATATGTCATTTATCACCATCAGATTTGTTATTTTTTTAAATATTTGTTTGTGATTTCTTCTGTATGTTCCCCCACTGTCTTCTAATATTCTTCTCATTCACTTCATTAAGTGGATTCATGATATTTGTTTGGACATCTTTGATTAGTTCTTCCATGTTCTACATTTCCTTCTCTTTTCAAGTTTGCTCATTATAATGGGCCATGTCTTCTTGTTTCTTGGTATGACTTATAATTCTGGCATCTAGCAATCTTCTTATCTTGATGGGCTTATTCAGATGATTATCTTCTCTTTCTTCTCTGGGGCTTCTTTTGTTTTGTTTTGTGTTAAACTTTCTCTTTGTCATTTTGCTCCACTTCTTCTATGTACTTGTAATTGTCTGTGTTCCTCTCATGAAATATTAAGATCATAGAAATGGAATGAAAAGAGAAGAGAAAAAATATTAAAAAGGGAAAAGATGGAAGGTGAACATTAAAGAACCAGGTAGAAAAGAGAAAATAAACATGTATTAAGTGAAAAATCAAGAAAAATATAAAGAATTAAAAATAACAAATGTGGAATAAATAGAGAAAGGAAAAAATTGAATGAAATAAAAGACCAGGAAGTTGAGAAGAAAAAAACTGTAGAGTAAACAAGAGAAGGTGGACCAACCTAAAAGCAATGTTACAGGGAAAATGAAAGAAAGAAAGAAAGAAAAAAAAAAACTAAGTAGAAAAAAGATAAGAAAATAAGGAAATAAAGCAAGAACAAGAAGAAAAAAATAAAAAAGGTTTCCCTCTCAGGCCATTAGCAACTGCCTTAGGCTGCTAGTGTTCACCAATCACTTTAAAGCCTGCCATCCCCAGGTAAGGTACCCTACGGTAGAGAAAAGAATAAGAAAAAAAAATAAAAGTAACAAATCAAATAACCTAAAAAAGGATATATTAGTCAAAGATCCCTGTGGTGAAGCTTCTGTCCTTCAACCATTGCTCTCTGCAGCTCCAGGGGTGCCTCTCTCTACCACTTTATCATTCAGGCATTTTGGGCTTTATTAAAGGAGATACTGGTGATAAAACCCAGGACTCCACCAATTGGGTTAAGCTTTTATAGTCTTCTGAAGGCATTTTTCTCTGCCTCTTCCTGCTCTCAATTACCTCAGGCCAATTAGGCTTCTGATGTATTGCCAATGGCCTCTCCAGGCTTTCTGCTTTCCAGGGCTGTTAGGCACTTGTCAACCCACCCACTCACTGACCCAGTTTCTCTCTCTCCCAGGGCAGGTGCATGGGGAAGCCTGCCTGGTCAACTCTCCCCTCCCTTTCTCCTTGAAGCTGTTTCAGTTCAGGCTGGTGGGGTATTTCCTTGTCTGCCATCTTATTTTCCCTCCCCCTACACTTTTCTCCCCATTATTTCATCTGGCACTAGTCCTGCACACCTGATATTCCCACAGTTCTCCCCACCCAAGAACCTCCTGGTTAAGAAGATGCCTCCCTGGTCACTGGGGGTGGGGAACTTAACTCAGTCTAGGAGCTGCTGAACACTGGTCTTCCAGCCAGTTCTCTACCCTCACTTACCTCATTCTCTGAGCTGGATTATGGGTCCTGTCTCCTATAGATTTCTTCCCCCACCTCACCACCATGGCCACCTGGATCCCCATCTCAAGCTGCCCTCACCAATTTCCACTGCAATTTTAAAGCTTCCCTTCTGCCTAGTAAATCTGCCTACTTTTCCACAGTTTCCAGTGGAGGGCTCTGCCATCTTGGACCTCCAATTGCATGTTCTTCTTACAATAATCAGATGTTATTATATTTGGTATAGCAACAAATTTAATCAAATCATGAATAAATAATTAGGACCTCAAGTCATCCTTTGACTTCTGAGGTAATTTTGATACTTCATAATTTATTTCAATGAGCTTTTGCATTTCTTGAACCTGGTAATCCTTTCATTAAATAATCTTGTAATATTCTGAGCATCCATTCAAGGATTGTCTAAATACTTGACAGCATCTTCCTTAATGAAACCAACATGTATACGCACACAGACACACAGTGATAAGGAGAAAATAAACATAAGATTTTAGCTTGCCAAGTTGTGTGATAATGATAGAAATATAGAGCAATGAACGACAAGCCAACAAGCCTGCCAGCTGTTGCCTTGGCTGAGATTAAGTATATTTCACTTTATTTTACCTCACAAATTTTTAGTCATTTCCAGTTCTAAATTCAACCTGTCATTGTATTAACCATACCACGATGTCCATAGTTAAATTCTTGCCCTTATTAAGTGTTTTTCTGGCTCTCTCAACTTGGTTTCATAATTTACAAAGAGACATTGAGAGCATCCATAGTTCAGAAAAAGGAGAGGGAGGACATTTACCCTAAAACAAGAATATCCTTTCAAAATTAGGCTTTACACCTTGAATACGAGGGTTAGAAAATGAGCTCAGGAAATTCAAAGTCATAGCTGAAGCTTTTCAACAGAATTTTTGTTGTATGTATTCTTGAGTTTTCCATTCACTGTCTTCAAGGAAGAGAAGAAAAGCAAGTGTTGAAATAATATTTATTCATATCTAGTTTTATACGAAACACTGGACAAATTTCTTTATGTACATTACCATATTTATTCCTCTAAATAATTGCATAGGCAAAAGCAAAAATGTGTAGAACTGGTAAAATATACTTAAACACATATAATAGAAAAAGTATATTTTCTTTCAATATAAATGAAGTTCACAAATCAGTCTTAAAAATGGCAACACAAATGAAGAATTGGCCAAAGAACCAATTTTAAATAAATAGCACAATATTGGAATAAAATATAAAATAAATATCCACGAGTCCATACTAAAAAAAATGAGTGATTGAGTGAAAAAACAAGTGGGGATAATAGACAAGTCCCCCATATGGAACAATTCCAAATGACTTATATAAAATCTATATTTGCAAGGTGGTAGATAATAACTCTCCACTTTTTAGTTTGACTTCCTTCCAAAGAGTAGAGTATGGAAAGGGAAAGGGAGAAGAATAATTTCATAGTGGAAAAACCTGGCACACTCCACCTCAGCCAGGTGATCAAGTTAACACCAACAGTTCTGAGTCATATTGTTATTATATACCTTTGATAATGTGATGATATGAAATTTTATTTTCCCTCCTTGTCTTCCTCCACAAAATCCATAGCCACCATATAATTATGATAAAAATCTCAAACAAATGCCATCAGATGGATAATGTCCCAAATGTCTGACTAGTCCTCTTCAGTACTGTCAAGGACATTTCCTTCTCATTACTGACAAGGAAAGTCTGAGAAACTGTCAGTGATTGGGGGTGCCTAAATCAACATGATTGTTAAATTTAATGTGGTATCACAGATGCAATTCTAGAATACAAAAAAGGATGTTAGGAAAAACCTAAGGAAATCTGAGTAAAATAGGAAATTACTTAATACCAACACATCAACATTGTTTAATTAGTTGTGAGGAATGTACCATATTAATGTAAGATGATAATAGGGGAAACTTAGGATAAAATATATGGGAACATCTTTACTATCTGTGCAACTTTTCTGTAAATCTAGTATTATTCTTAAAGAAAGTTTTATTTAAAAAATATGAACCTGGAAATATATTTGTAATTAAATCATTTTATTAACTACCTAATGAATATCAATCATGTAAAACTTTGTTCTCTAAATCATAGTGTACACATACTTTTCTAAGACAAAATTTGTATAGAAGAAAATATTCCCTCTCAATTTTGTATTTAATTTTAGTAACATTAAAAAAGCAAAGTTGAAATTTACCTAGCATTTCATTGTGTATACTATGTGACAATTAACAGAAATTTTGCATGCTAACACTTAAATCTGATGCACAACTCTTTCAATCATGATTATTTCATTTAATAGCTAATTAATTAAGATTCAGAAATACTAAGGAATTTGTCTTTATCAAATTATTAGAGTGTAACAATGGTGGATTTGAACTCATTGTGTAAAACAAAATCCCATGGTTTTTGTCCTATTATTTATGTATTTATTTTCATAGAATATTTTTAAAGTAATTTTGGTTTGAAGAAAAATTGTGCTAAAAGTAAAGAGATTCCTGATATATACCCTCTCCTCCATAATTTCTACTATTATTAACCTCTTGTATTAGTATGGTACATTTGTTACAATTGTTGAATATATATTGATACATTAATGTTAACTAAGGTCTATAGTTTACATTATGGTTCACTCTTTATGTTGTATATTTCTTTTCATTAATGCATAATGTCACTTATCCACCATTACAGTATCACACAGAATAATTCCATTGCCTTAAAAATTCTCTGTGCTCTGCCTATTCACCCACCAATTTCATTTTATATGATCTGACTTTTAAGTACTATATACATAATCCAATATAAAAGATTTTGGATTATTAACATTTTTAAATAACAGGAAGAAGTGGAAGACAACTTTATGTTCAATTCTGTAAAATTATCCTTACCTTTCAGTAATCTATGGTCAAGTTAGGACCTATAAGAAATTATATCTGAGTTTAGTCTTGAGGGTTTAGTAATAGGTAACAAGATGAAGAAAAAGGAAGAGACATTCCAAAAGGAAGGAGCAGGAAGAATGCCCACAGTATCTAGCTTCTTTATGAATTCTCTCCTGATCCATGGATTCCAATATATGTCATCATACATTTTTGAAACTCTGGAACTTAAACCATGGTCTGTGCCCTATTTATTCTGGTGATTATTTGTCTTTGAGTCATATGTTTTTTCTTTCTCTCTGTTCTTTATGATACAATTTGATTTGATTTTTGTTCTCTTCCTAAAAACAGGCAAAAAATTCACCATTCTGCCCTTACACAATGCATAGACTTCATCTGTAGAGGCTGTATCTACGCTCTCCTATAGCCAGCCTTAATGCCCGGGTCCCAGAACTAGTGGTTTTCTGATAATGCCCCTCCTTTCATTTCTAATTTAGTTATTTGCTTATTTATTTTTTCACATGCATTCTGTTAATTTTTTTGACCTATCAAAGACCCAAATTTTGTTTTCATTTTTCTCCTCTATTATTTTTTTAATTCTCAATTTCATTTATCTCCACTCTAGTCTTCTCTATTTACTGATTTATTTTTTAAAATACTTTTAATTATTTTTAAATGACACTTACCATACACAAAATGTTACATAAAAAATGTAAGGGATTCCCATATCCTGACTCCCCATAACTCCCACTTTTCCCCACATTAACAGCCTCTTTCATTAGTGTGGTTTATTCATTGCAATTGATGAACACATTTTGGAGCACTGCCACTAATCATGGATTATAATTTACATTGTAGTTTAAACTCTCTCCTAATCAATACGGTAAGTTATGGCAAGATATATAACGGCCTGTATCTGTCATTGCAATATCATTCAGGTCAATTCCAAGTCCTGAAAATGCCCCCATTTTACATATCTTTTTCCCTCTCCCTGACTTCAGTACCTCCAGTGGCCACTGTATCCACATCTATGCTAACATTTCTTTCATTGCTAGAATCACAATAATTCTATAGTAGAATAATAGTCCACTTTAGTCTATATTTTATTCCCCAATCCTGAGGATTCTGGGGTCGAGTTGCCCTCTCCACCTCTAATTGAGAGGGGGCTTTGATTCAATATGGCTGATGGATGGGACTCTCTTACTTGCAGTTGTACACTCTCTTGGTTCCTTGGTGTGGTGGTCATCCATCCTCACCTCCTTCTTAGTTGTCCTGGATGAAAACAATGAACTGGTGAGTAGATGTTGCAACTCTGCTGAGGCTCAGTGCTAAACTGGCACATGGATAGTCCAGAGATTCAAGTCTCTTGGATGTACACCTACCAACTCCAGCACCAACTCTAGGTTCAGGTAAATGGAAAAGAATGGGCATGTGTAGAGAAATCATATCTGAGTCCAGCTCTGTCACACTCTGGAGCACAAACACCAAAGAAGGGTCCACTGACAAGTCACCAAACTCTTGAACTGCCATAACAATAGGAACTAGGTGTTTCCAGAGCCCTCAGGAGACCCACTATTTGGGGAAGTATCTACTTTTGCTGTATTTGAGATCCTGATGAGCTGTGCATAAGTGTTACTTCTTTGATTATCTCCCTACTCACTTTGAAGTCTCTTAGTCATATAACCTCATTTGTCTTCAGCTTTTACCCATTTTATTCAAGGTCTTTTTCCAATTGAGTTACCAGCCATTGTTGGATAGTAATCCCTCTGGGCCAGGGAGGCTTATCCCCAGTAGTCAGGTCCCATGCTATGGGGAATGTAATGTATTTATATGCTGAGTTTGACTTAGAGAAAGGCCACATTTGAGCAGCATGGAGGCTCTCAGGAGATAACTTTTAGGCACCCTACAACACTACGCTAAGTTGCAAATTCAAGAACCAAAGCCTCATAAGCATAGTCATCAATATTAAGGGCCCTGTATATGGGCGATTATTGCTGTTCCATTAGAGAATGTGGCAGAGCTTCCCAGGATTGGAATTCAATAATCTTTTCATTGTTGTATGAGTCTCTACCTATGGTGGCAATGCCCCATGAACATTTGAACATAGTTGCAATAGGGAATTCATTTAATTTATGCTAAAACCCTGCCACCTATAGGTGACTCTATTTCTCACCTGTAAGACAAAAACAAATTTATGCTTTCAACTACTATTTTTAGAGGGGACTTTTGTATTCCTGGATTATATATATAAATTTTTACCAATTGACATGTAATTTAGTTGAGAATAAGACATCATTTAATATGAAAGGAGATCCAAGATGGCAGAATAGGGAATGGCAAACTGAGCTCCTGATCCATAAACTGTGGGAAGATACACAGGCTAACCTGGCAGAGGGGAACATGCAGGACAATGGGGGCAATTGGAGAGAGAAACTAGAGAGAGGTAATTCAACTGGCTAGGGGAGAGGGAATCAGGGTCATTGATTTGGCTGGAAGACCAGTGTTCAGTCATCTCTGAGAGAGCAGAAGAAACCTGGGGATCAAGAGTGCATCCCAATACCCCACAGGCTCCTGAGGTGGGGGACTTGTGTAACAAAAATGTGTGGGGAGTTGTACCCAGCCAACTCAGAGAATTAGAGAAGTGGGGATTTAGGGCTAGTGGATGGGCTCTCAGCCAGTTCCCAAGAAAAGGAGAAACAGTAGACATTGCTGAAGCAGATCCAGGAAGAAGGAAAGAGGAAGCTAATCAGGTGGGCTGTCATAACCACCTGCCCTGGATGAGAGAGGAAATGCATAATTCGGGGGGTGGGCTTATAAGTGCCCAACAGCCCTGTTGAGAGAGGAGCTGGAAGAGGAAGCAAGCAAGCTATCAGAAGCCCAACCATCCTGAGGGAAAGCGGGGCAGGGAGAGGCAATGGGTGAGCTGCCAGGTGCCCAAACAACCCAGAAGAGAAGGGAGCCAGAGAGTGATCTACTGAGTTGTCAGACACCAGGCAGCTCCCTTTGGGTGGGTCAGTTGTGGTACAAGCATCCTCATGAAAGAAAACAGACTGAGAATTTTTTTTACTTTTTTTATTTTTATTTGTTTTGATTACTTATTCCTTGTTTTTTTCTCTTCAGCCAAGTACCTTACTTACAGAGGACAGGCTACAAGGTGAATGATTTCTGAGCACTTGCAGCATGAGAGACTTTCTAGTGGCCATGCAGGGAGGCCAGTTTGTCTTATTTTTCCCCTTTGTTTCTTATTTCCTTTTTTCTTTTTCTCCATATTTTCATTTTTCTTTATTTTTAAAGAAGTTTTGGATTACGTAAAAGTTACATGAAAAATATAGAGGATTCCCATACTCCCCACCCCTCCCCTCATATTTTCCCATACTAATAATGCCTTTCATAAGTGTGGTACATTTGTTATAATTGATGAACAAATAGTTAAGCATTATAATTAACTATGTCCTGTAATTTAAATTATGATTTACACTTTGCACCATACAAAGTTATAGGCATTGACAAAATGTATAATAGCCTGTATCCATTATTGCAATATCATGTAGAAAACTTCTAAGGTAAAAAAGAGAAAATACCCATGTTACATCTATTCTTCCCTTTCCTTCCCCTTAAAATCTCTGGTACCCACTGTCTTTATATCAATGTTACAGGTTCTATCATTACTAGAAGAATCATACTTTGTTTCATAGTTGCATTGTCCTCTTACATTAGCTCATTCCTCAGTCTTGAGGAATTGGGTATGGTGATGCCCACTCTGCTTCCAACTTAGATTCTATGGGGGAGATTGATGGAACTAAATTGCTTGGAGTTGTAAATACTCTCTGTTTTTTGGAATAGTTGTTGTCCACCATCATCCTTTTATTATTTTTCCTGGGCAAATCTAATGAACTGGAGAGTAGGTGTTGGCTGAAACTCTGCTGAGATTAAGGGCTTAACTAGCACATGAGTAGCCCAAAGATTTAAGTTTTTGGGACATATATTTAGCTGGTGTCATGCTGATTATAAGTTCAAATAAAATGGACAAAAGAACCGTGTATGGGAAAATTATGAATGAGTATAACTCTGCTACATTGGGGAGAGGTAAGCCCTACAGACTGGGTGATGATTTGCTGAGGTTGAATGCCCTGATTCTAGTGTTCAGATATTTCTAAAACCTTCAGGATTGAGGCATTGTTTTCTATGGAAGTCAGAGAGATCTTCCAAAGACCTGCAAACGTGTAAACTCTGGAATGAAATCCTGACTCATGTTTGAAATCTCTTAGTGTAAAAACTCATTTGTATTTACTACTTCCCCATTTATTCAGGGTCTTTTTCCAAATGCATTGCTAACTGGCACTTGGTAATAATCACTCTGTGCCAGAGAGGCCCTTCCCCAGGTATCAAGTCCCATGCGAGGTGAAAGGCAATGAGCCTATATGCTGAGTTTGGCTTAGAGGCCACATCTGAGTAACAAGGAGATTTTCAGGAGGTAACTCTTAGGCAAAATATATGTCTAGGTTAAGTTTTGATTTTAAAAGAATATGGTTCATAATTACAAGCATTAATAAGATATTATTAATAAGATTAATAGGATATTTTTAAATGACCATTCTTAGGATCCACAAGCAAGGCTAGGGTGAAATTTCAATTTTTGGCTTTCTGAATCCATAAATCAGGGAAATCACTTAGTCTGGACATACTAAACAAACTGTGACCTAAAGCATAAAAGTAAAAGCTAGCATTTACATGGGCTTAATATCTACCAACCTTTCATTGTTCTGTGTCTACATGTGTTAGATTATTGCATACTAATGAGAGAACTATGAGAGAGTTAGAGCCCTCTATATTTAACAGATGAGTAAAGTGAAGCACGGAGAGGTCAAATGAAATATCCAAGAACATATGGTTAGTGAAGGGTGAATCTGAGACTCAAACACAGGACCTAGGCTGGAGTCAGTGAAACTGCCACATACTAACACATTTTTCAGAGTAGACATTCCCTTACTGGTTTGTAGAAATTTTTAAAAGTTTCTTCTTCAATTTTGTTCAAATGCCCACCTCCTCATGTTTATTCATAGAAGGCTTGCTGCATCGTGAGATATGTTACTGTTTTTTCTCCCCTTTGCAGCACCTACTAAAGCTGGCTCTGAACAGTTCTAACCCAGGACCATGCTAGGTCTTCATTTTAAGATAAAGCCTAACTACCAGAGACAGATGAGAAGTTTGGGAGAAAGAAATATCCCATCATAGTTTGTTATCAATCTCTGTACTTCTTTCCCTTTCCCACAACTGACAGCACCTTTTCTAAGGAGAGGGAAATTTTTCAATTTATTTTTATTATATAATCTCACCCCTCTCACCAAAATATGCTTCTTTTACACCATGTTTTTCTTGTTACCATGTTTAGATTCAAAGTGAGCTCATAGAACTGAGCTATATCACTGATGATGTCACACAAGGGTTACTGGAATCCTTGGTGCTCACTCAGATCCCAACTGCTCCTCTGTGAAGTTGTTAATCTCAGATCTCCCTATTGGAGAGTGACTTTGGCTATAAACGGACAGGTATTAAGAACTAAATCAGAGTCCACTCTTCAGGAAAAGTTGAGACAGCACTTACAACTAGGACAAGTGATAAAATCTTGCAGAAACTATTCTTTTAAGTTCACATTCACCACGATGAGATTAAACAACAGTCTAGGAAAAGGGGACCTTTCTCTAAAACTTTAGGTAAGGATGGAAGGAAAATTCTCTGACTGATGGGAGCTGGAAAATGAGTGGTCTCATTCTCCTTGTCCATATTTCCCATGATTTCTCTGGGACCTGATTTATCATGGGCCAGGACAAAAATTAAGGATTTGTGGTAAGGGGATAAAGCTTACTGAGGTGTTTGCTGAGAAAGTACTTTTTGCTACTTAGTAGACAATAAACAAAATATCTTAATATGAATGAATAAATGAGGTAGCAAAAAAAAGAATTCTTAGTATGAGGGATTTCTAGATTTGGCCCTGAAAATTTATCCAATTATGCATTCCAAGATCTAAATGTTTTGTGTAGATAAAAAGGGAAGAAATAGGCAAGTGGGGTAGAGGATTGTGAGACAGGGGAACAGGCTGTTTAAAAACATATTTACTTCATGTAATTATTACATTTTCTAATGATATTGTATCTTTTGAGGAATTTAGGAAAGCAATACAATTGAGATCATCTAATAAAGGCATGGTAATAGGACCTTTTCAGGAAAAAGCAATTTTTACATTAAACTGTTGCTTGGTTAAAAATGCTAAAAAGAAGAGGTTTAACTGTGAGAACTAATGCACATTATACAAGTTAATATCTTTCTTTAAACATAATTTCTTTTCCATAAGCCTTCTCTTAAAAGAAGTTTGGAAACACATTTTAAAAAGTGGCCATTTCTCCTATTTTAGTGTTAGCATTCTGAATTTGCAAAGAAAATCACTTTCATAAATTACTTCATTATAGAAGTAACATACTATTAGGAAAGTTCAGGCATAATTAGTGGTTTCAGTATTGCAAATGAGAAAATCATTTGGAATTCAAAAATAGATACCAAAATTTATATATATATACATATGTGAATCTATAGTTGTAAACATAAAATCCCAATATTTATTATACTGTTTTCCAAGAATAAAAATGTGTGCTATAAGGTGAAACACTATCACAGACTCAAATCTCCAGGACTAGCAAGATTCAAAGGGTATCAGAGATGACTTCTTCATCTTCCACTGAGAAGACCATCACTTCATTGACCTATGGGGCTGCTTCAGAATGTCAATGGTCAGGTGCAAATATTTTACCAGAGTGTGCAGAGAAAAGGGTGTAGCTGTAGAAGGGCAAACCAAAAGCACATATTCACCAGTGGGAAAACCACCCTGGATATTTGAGGCTGAGCTTTCCAAAGATAGCACCATCATCTTTCTCCCCAGTCTAATCAACACCAAGCCCTTGCTCAGATCCCAAAAGACCTTCCAAGAGGAACCTGATACTTGCATCCATGTGAAAGTGGAGGAGGATGAGAGGCACCATGCTGTGACCCCAGGCTGGCTGGTCACCAGGCAGCATGGCTTTCATTGTGTGGCTTGTTGCCACGTGTTTCCCTCCATGGAGGCATTAATTGGCACATGAAGAACATGAAGTAAAGGAGGGATTCAGCTGCCATGTCTTCTTGAGGAAATGCTGGAGAGATGGAGGTCCTGCCGAGAACAGTGCCATCCCAGATGTTGCCACCAACTGGCCCAGTGACTCCTGAAGGCCAATATGAAAAAGGAAATGAAAGAGAAGGAAGAAATCTGTTGCTGTTTACAGGAGCATTCAGAAGTACAATAACAAGAGCTCATCACCCAGCAGCAAGAGCTGTAAAATGCTGCAGAGTCAGGAGGCCTAACTTTCCTCCTTAAATAATAATTCACAGACCTTTCTGTTACTCAGCTGTTATAAGTCTTTCATTCCAATGACTAGATAACATTAAGGTATCATGTGACTGTACCATAAATTATTCCCCACTCTTGCCCACTACAAGATTAGGGGAAGGGAGACAGTAATCACTGCAAGGAGGCTGGAACTCATTAGCATTTATTTGAACTTACCAGCCTCTTTCTCCAGCTCCTTCCTGGATGCTGTATAGTGTTCCACTAGTCTCCAGAATTTCAAAATTGTTGATTCAGTTTCCACCAGTTCAATGGTTGTTTTGGTGGAAGGACTGATTCCTGGAGCTTCCTGCTTTGCCATCTTCCCCACCATCTTTTAAGCATATTCTAATTCTTGTCTCCCTGTACATGTCCTGGAAATGAACCCAAGGTAATTCATATTTACTATTGGGTAAGTTGTCTATTATTATTCATACCTATATAATTATACAAAGTTATAACAATATATAAACTCTAATATGCACACATTTATAAATATGCATATACATGTGTTCAAATCCATTCATGTATTTGTTATTGTTCTGACAAAATAGGATCATATTATAATATATATGCTACCCTGTATCTTCCTTTTATCCATATATAATATTCAATAGAGCATTCTCTTTTTCAACTGCTATTGCTCATTCACTCTAAAAACTTTTTTTCAAAACTGCAAGCTCAGTTTTTAGCACAAAGTCTAACATATCATTAAGCTCAATTATATCTGAAAAAATAAATAAATAATAGAGATTTGCTTATTCTGTATTATATCGTATAACCTTCCATCCTGCCCCTCATATTTTCACTTCCAAGCACCTATGCCAAGCAACCATCTAATTCTTAAAAGTCACCAATTCTCTCTAAATTACTTCATTTCATTCTTCAGTAAAAGGCTAACTTACAAACACAAATATGATCATATAATTTTGCTGCTTTGAATATTTCAATGGATTTTTTACTAGCATTTTTCTAGTAGATTCCGGTGAATCCCTAATATTTTGAATATAAAATTTCAGGACAAAATTTTATATTTATTTAGAGTCAAATTGATACCCATAACCAGATAGAAATTTGGAAAATCACAGGATCTCTCAGAAATGAAGAGCTTTAAGGATTCACTTGCTGTATATTCCCTAGAGTTCAGACTAGAACCACCAAAATCCACAAATGAGAGAAGCATCTGGAGTAAGGCATGTTTGGGTGCCTTTTGAGGTATTTAGAAGGATGACTGAATTAAAGGACATAATCTTTTCCAGTTGCATCTCTGGATGTACCAAATTAAAGGGAAAGCATTTTGTATAAAGGGCCAGATCTTGATTAGACTTTTTTTGAGATCCTGGGCCAGGGATCGATCATGGTACATTGAATGTGGGAAGCTTATGCTCCACCATTGAGTTATATCAACTCTCCTGACTTGTTTTTTTCATGTTTGCTTGTTTGTTTGTTTGTTTTATAGAGGCACCAGGGATGAACCCAGATCCTTGCATATGGGAAGCAGTCACTCCACCCCTTGAGCCACATCCACTCCTTAGATTTATCTTGATTGACATCCAAATTAATCAGATACATTGCTTGAATTGCATGATTCATGAAATCATCAAGTCTATAAAAATATTGCTCACCAATAATTTGTTTCTTTTTTTCTCATGACAGCTTCTTCAATAAAGTATTGTTTTCCCTTGTTTATCCCATCTAATTTGGTCCCAGTGAGTAATGGAGAAAATGTTCAACATGAGTTCCTTTATTTTTCAATGAATTTTTCATCAGAGGATAACTGTTAAATATGATTACAGATATTTTAGGTAGGTGGTCTTCTGAGGGTAGGTGAGGTAATTGTGAACATATTTCTCCTGATTTAAAATGCATTTATAATGGTCAATGGAAATTTGTCTCATCTTAACATTTATGGATTGATTTTTCTGTGTCCACATCAATGGGAGAGACAGACCAAACATAGAGCGAATGTAAATGCTAACATTTGTGGAATTCAGTGATACAAGCTCTCAGGAATTCATATTTGAAATAGGAATGAAATAAAATGAGTATGGAGAGAGAAGGTATGTTTGTGGATCACGGTGGAAATGAAAGGTGAAAATGTGCTTAGTATATATATGGAAGCACTGTTTCATTGTCTTTTGTAGTTTTGTGAAGGAATGTAAGGGTTCAATCTCTGGAGGTCTAGTGGGAACCTTAACTAATACTGAAGACTAAAGGAGAAGTAATGTTTACATTTTGGGAGAGAGGTAATGTTCTGAAATACACTCCATTTTAGGTGTATGTAATTAAGCATGTAATGATGATAGCTCAGTGAAGCATTCCAGAGAAATGTTTTGTTACTTTCAATTCAGAGATAGAGTTGGAAGAAAGTAAAATCAATTAAATATGTGAGCATGTCAGGATAGTGGGTAAAAGGAGAGAAGAGGGCCTAGGATTTAGTTTTAAGATGTTCCAGTAATATATTGAGATCTTTTTGCAGTGGATAAGTGGAAGGAGTAATACAGTAGTTTGAAAACAGGAGACTAAGATTGCAGAGAAAGAAATAAAAAGCAAAGGCCCCAAAGTGGGTCATGAATCAATTACATAAGCTTACATGATGAGATGGATTGTGAAGAGAGGGAAAGGCTTCTGGTAAAAGAGATTGAATTTATGATCAGTTTATAGTTACCAACAAAACAGGAGAGTAAGAGTTTAATTGGATACATTGAACTCAGCCAGTGGTACCATGACTTTGCAATTTAGTAGGAGAGAAATAGTAGCCAATGTGTGTGAATGCAAGGACTATTAAAAATATTATGGTATAAAGGGTAAGTGGTCTAATTTTATGATTCATCTGCTTAGTAGGAGGTGATTCAATCTTTTGAAAGTGAAGGGCAATGTGAGAATGTGTGAAATTCAAAAGACATGGAGAGGATTTGGCATGTTTATGAAGAATAGTGGAATTATTTAATTACCAATACAGTATTAATACAGTAGAGTTACCACATAATTGATAACCAATAGTGTGACTCTGTTTGTGCCTGGAACAGTATCCTACTCATGTGCTCTGTCAGATGCAATCATAGAAAATTATAAGTATGTGGAGTGTTTTTTGGTAGACATAGAAATAGTAGGATAGACATAAGAAAAATCAAAATATTGGTCTTGGTAAGTAGCTGTTGAAATAAGTAAATGTGGATTAAACTATACTGAAATAATGAGGATAGAGACAGTATAGTGACTGATATTTGGCAAGGGGGTTCAATGCACTGGAAGTTTCCATGAGAGAGAGAAATTTGGGCATAAGAAGCAATCATGTAAAGAAGCCAAAAAAAAAAAAAAACTCCAACCAAACAGAAAAAACAAAACAAAGCTGTAACCACAACAACAAGCTGTGGCCCCTGGTTATTGATGTGACAAGGTACTTTCCAGGGTAAACCTAGGTATGGTATGTTAAGCTCCAGAAATTTGAGCATGACATAAAGGCAAAGAAAAACTGAATTTCCAGCTTTGTCATTTTATAGCCATGTAATTTTCTCATGCTACTAAAATTTTCTGAACTTCTTATCATTTCTTTTTCTTTAATAAACCATAATTATTTTGTCATAAATAAACTATAATCAATAAGACTATTTTGAGAATAATGTAAGTGAATCTATGTTACATTTAATACATCATTTTCCCTTTTTTACTAGATTTCAGATAGAAAGTGGTGTGCTCTTCTGTTTATAACACATTATCATTTTGACCATGAAATAAAATTATTAACAAAAGGTTAAGGGGGAACTTATAGTTAATAAATGATTAATGAAAGTATGTTACAATTAAAGATGATTAATATTGGGCAGGATTTCAGTAACCATTTCCCTAAAATATGAAATAGAGGAAATAGGTACCTTCCTGTACCCACCCAGTCTCTGTTTTCTGAGCCTCTTTTTCTTATGAGTTTTGTGGCACATGGCAGAACATTACAACCGATACAATATGTTACTTTCTGATGAAGGGATTTTAAGGACTAGAAGTGGAAGATGAATGATATTGATAACTCAAATGATCTAAGTCCTTAATTGATTAACTCTATCATGAAATGCATTTTAAATTTTCATGAATGGGATCAAAGTCTTTTGTGGATATATCTAAAAGTCAGAGTTCAGGGAGGGATATTTCAAGAAATCCCATGTGGGAAAACCAAAATGATTTGGGACAATTATATAAAAAAGAGCAGGAGTTGGGCAGACCAGGAAGAGACTGTGTCCAGCGGACCGATAAACAGCTAGTTCATAAACCAAAATTCCTTAAATTGGAGAAATTCTGTAGTGTTTGTTTATATGTGGAGACCAAAATCCACATGTGGCCTGAGTTAGGGATACCTATGTTTTGTAATCAAGGAGAAAATATAAAATTCAGACTACGTGGGCTTATTAACATATAAAACAAGGGTTTTCATATTCATATCTGTAACATATCTGTATAAATATCTTATTTATTAGCAACAAAAGCCACACTCATCTCTTATTACATTGGGAGATGAGAGTCTTCCCACTGTTTTTCTGAGTTACACTGTGTATTTCTGTTGGTTGGGTGCAAGTATACTTCCAGGTGAAAGGGTATTTATAACCCATGGCTCTGGAAATTGTGGACAAGTCTTGAATGTCATGGCTTCTTTCCCCATATTCAGCATTGCCTGCTTTGTCCTCAGCCTGTTCCTGAGAGTGAAAAATCATAGGAATACAGCTGATTGCCAAAGAGTTGATAATGCATATCCTAGTGAGCAAGGAATTGCTTTTTCTACTGAAATTATATCTCTAGTGCCAGAACATGAGCAGATTTCTCCTGTTACAATGTCTTTTCTAAGTGCACTCAGTTGACATTCAAGGATCTGAGAATGAGTCAAATGTGCCCATTATTCTGGGATAATTATTATGGGTCAGAAACAGATTAAGAAATAATCTCTCTCCAATATTTACACTAATTTGTTCCAGCCTCCATTAAGGCTGTGTTTTCAGAGAAGAGAAGGAGCCCATGACCTTGGTGGGGAAATATTTCATCATTAACCTTGTAAGTGGTAGTAATGGTTTTACGATTGTGGTGAAAACCTGTGATAGAGTTGAGTAAGAGCACAACTTTACACTCCAAATGGGAGGTAGATATTTGAGCAGATGAGTTCATTCAATCCAGTGTTAAAGGTGCTGTGGTAAGTGTTGCATTGTGTTCAGGGGAGCACAAGAGAGGGTTAAGCAAGGTTTGCCATGAGAAATAATTTGTTTGTTTTCTCTAATAGTGAATATATTAAAGTGTATATCGATTTTTTTTATTTTGAAAATACGTTTGCATTTCTTATCACCACTTTGTCCCTAATCAACCATTTCCCTCTTTGTAAATAATGTTTGTGCAAATTTGATAAGTGGAAGCAATGAATAAAGGGATATTTTTCACATGATTTTGGCTGTTCATAGAGGAAAAGAAGTTTAATAGTTACAGCAAAATTTTAGATTCGGTGAAAATTGTTGAACTGGAGAGATCAGAAAACATTAAAAAGTTAACTTTATATTTTATCTTGGAATCAAGGAGAAGATAAGATAGAAAATGATAATCAGGATTTGGAGGTCCAAAGTAAAATTGAGAATGGCCTCCTAGAGTCAGGAAGAGTCAGGCCAGGTTTGTAATAGAGTATAGCATTTTTCAAGGGTCCCTGACTTGTGCTATTAGACTGCCTAAACTTATCTCTTGTAATCACACCACAACTCATGTGATATCATTCATAATGGAACATTATGTATTCAGCATGTGAATGTCTCTTAAGTATATCTAATATACAGATACTAGGTCATCATTCATAATATTCTGAATGGAAATTCAAACATAATTTGAGTTTTCTCTCCACCATAACCCCTCCATTCCTCAGGATGTCAACTAACTCATCTTACTTTGATATTAGTGTGGATAGTCCTGTTAGAATTTGAATGTCTCTGATATTTTAGAAATCAGTAACCTTCAAAATGTAGCTATAGACTTCACCCAGGAAGAGTGGGCCATGATGGACACAGTCCAGAGAAAGCTCTTCAGAGAAGGGATGCTGGAACCTATCAATCATCAGGTTTCTATTGGTGAACCTCCAAAATTGTATCTATCTATCTGTCTATCTATCATCTCTCTATCTCTCTATCTATCTATCTATCTATCTATCTATCTATCTATCTATCTATCTATGTATCATCTATCTATCTACCATCTATCCATCTTCATCATCTATCTAACTCTCTGTCAATGTATCCAGTTTATCATTTAACTATTCATCATGTATCGGGAAGAGCTTTCTCATATGCCACTCAAAGCTCTGCCCTTATCCTTTCATAAAACTTAAAAGTATCTGGAAGAAATTTGATTCTTCACTTATTAACTGACATTTTTTCACACCACTGAAATCTTATCATCCAGACTCAAATTTCATGTCTTTCTTGCTATGCAATCTCCAATACACAGAACTGTGTTGAGAACTGAATGAAGTTTATTTAAATGGATACATAAACTGATTAACTATTATTTAATAATTATTATGCTTTAGGGTCTATGTTGGTAGTTCACAACACAATAGAAAAATAATCAGGATACACTTTCCATATATAACTATTTGTTTTTGGTAGACCTTATGTTTATTGAATTCTTTTTAAAAATACTGTTTAACCACTGTATAAACATAATATTCCCTTTATGCAAAGAAAAAAGTTGCTGCAGTCTGTCAACCTGGGCATGGGCCTCAATGACCACAGAGCCTTAAGGTTTTATGGCATATGGCCAATCATCCTTTGCTATTGAAGGATTGTCAATGCGCTGTGTTCAAGGTGTGCAACCCTGTTTTGTCCTTCAATGTTCACTTTATTCTTCATCATAGCCTGCCCTGGACTTGAAGACAATGCACTGTTATTAGCTGATAATTCAAAATCCATTGTTTCTGTATCATATAAACATGGTATCAACTCTGCAAATCAGATGTGATTTCTCAGTTGTAGCAAGGAGAGGAACTGTGGAAAGAATTTTTAGAATTTCTCCAAGTCCAGAGACCAGGTGAGCTCCAGGAACCTGTGCATTCACACAAGAAGGGGCTTGGTCAATAAATAAGTAAATGCTTGGAAATACCATAAAAAATTGTCCTTAAGTGAGTGATATTCTCTTAAATGTTGGCATGGAAAAAGAGCAATAATCCTATAATGATTTCATTATATCTCACATGTACTAATCTCTATTCAAGTTTCCATCTGCCAATGTCTTTGGCTTCAGGCAAAGAAATATTAATGTACTTATTGCAGTTAAACTTTCACATAATGTCCACCGCCATGGTCCTCCTCTTTGAGGTTTATCTTCACTTTACCTCCAAATATCTAATCTTTATTTTATTTCCCCTTATTTTAATCCTGAAAATACTTAAACTCTCAATTTTATAAAAAGAGATTCTAATCCCTATGGTATACCTTACTGTGACATCCTGTCACCATTCCTTATCTATAATTAACAATATTGAAATACGTCACTGAACATTTGGGTTTCTCAGATTTTTGTAATTCTGTTAATTCCACTCCAATAACATAGGTTCCCCCCCACACCAATCATTTCAGGCAAGAAATCTGATGTTCTAAACTTTTAAAGAAGCTTTAGATTATATAAATGTAACACCAAAAATAAAGGGGATTCCCATATAACACACCCATCCTTCTCCCACAATTTCCCCATTAACAACATTTTTCATTATTGTGTTACATTTCTTACAATTGATGAACACATATTGCAGCATTGCAACTAAGTATGGTCTATAGTTTTCATTATGCTTTTCACTGTGCACTGCACAATTTTGTAGATTTTTACTAAATGTATAATGGCTTGTATCTTTCATTGCACTATTAGGCAGAACAATTTCAGTGTCCCAAAATTGCCCCATGTTACAATTCTATTTCCCTCTCACTCCCTTCAGAACCTCTTGTGAACTGACTTTACACCAATATTACATATTCTTCCTTTACTAAAATAATAATAAATCTAATTTATTCCATACTTGCAGTCCCACCTTATGTTTGTTCATTCTTCAATCTTAAGGATTTTGGGATGGTGATCCCCTCTCTGAATTGAATTGAGTGGAGTTTTAGATTACAATGGGGCAGATGGATAGAACTGTCTTCCCTGCAATTGTAGATACTGGTTTTTGAATCGGGCATTTTCCATCATCATGCTTTTGTTCATTGCCATAGGTGAGTCAAATGCACTGGAGAGTAGCTGTTGCCTGCAACTTTGCTGATATTCAGGCCTCAACCAGCATATAAACAGCAAGAAGGTATAATTCTCTCGGATGAATAAAAAGGACGGAAAAACCATATGTGGGATAATTGTAAATGAGTCTAACTCTGATACATTGGGGAGCTAGGTTATCATATATTCCAAGATAAGGCTCACCAAAGGGGTGCCATTTTCTGCAGGTTGTCTGCTCTGCCTATACTGTCTAGATGTCAATAGACCCCTCAGGAGCACCCCTATTTGAGGATCTGCTTTTTGTGGCAGTCAGTATGATCCTTTTGAGACGTGCCTAAGTGTGACGTCTGCAATGACATCCCATTTCACTTTGAAATCTCTTAGCCATTAAAACTCATTTGTATTTAATATTTCCAGTTTTTGGTCTAGGATTTTACCTAAGGCATCACTAGTTGGCACTTGGTAATAATCACCTTGTGCCAGGGAGGCTCATCCCTGGGAGACATGTCACATGCTGAGTGGAAAGTAGTGAGCTAATATGCTGAGTCTGGCTTAGAGAGAGGCCACATTTGAATGTCAAGGAGGCTTTCAGAAGGTAATTCTTAGGCAATACATATTACTAGGCTAAGTGCCAATTTCACAAAAACAATGTTCGTAATTACAACCATGAATATTAAGGGCCTGGCATATTGGTCTGTCCTCCTTTGCTAGAAACTGCTCATGTGCTCTGGAGATTCGTATACTCTGTTGGAGAACATAGCAGGACTCCACAGGATGAGAATTCAATATTCTGTCAGTTGTTGTGTGGGTCTCCACCTACTGAGACAACATACCATGACCACATGAACACATTCATATTCCATGAAGGCATGCCATAATTATACCCCTCCCAACAATTTCCCCCACCACTGATGACCTGTACCAATTACCCTCCCTTTCCATAGTTTCAACCCTTCTGCACTCCAACCTCCCAAAAACCAAAGCAAAGAATTAATAATGAAAAGAAATAAATCAAAATAAAATAAATGTAAAAATTTAAAAAATTTGCACTGTGCCTTTGATCACCTTAATCTCTGTAATCTTTTAGGTATACAGACAATTTCTTCTGTATGTTACCCCAGTGTTTTATTTTTTTTTACTTTATTTCCAAGAAGTTTTAGGTTACAAAAATCTCATAGAATATATAGGAGAATCCCATATATCCCTTCCCCCTGTATCCTCCCCTATCTATAACATCTTACATGACTATCGTACATTTGAT
The DNA here is from genome assembly GCA_029593785.1 of Cabassous unicinctus. Classification (NCBI taxonomy): domain Eukaryota; kingdom Metazoa; phylum Chordata; class Mammalia; order Cingulata; family Chlamyphoridae; genus Cabassous; species Cabassous unicinctus. The sequence goes on from JAQZBX010003260.1 coordinate 53,369, forward strand.
ACAATTTATGAACAAATATCAAAGCATTGCTGCTAATCATGGCAATGATTTACATTATGGTATACATTTTACACTGTATAAATTTTTAGATTCTGACAAAATGTATAATGACCTCTATCAATGCAAGATCATGCAAAACAATTCCAATGTCCACCAAATACCCTATATTCCACTCATTTTTCCCTCTCCTTTCACTCAGAAAGTGTGGCAACCAGTAAGTTTAAAAATTATTGAAGAATGAGGTTCATAGTTACATGCATTAATATTGCAGGCTTTACATACTGCTCTGTTTCTTTTATTAAGCACTGCCTATATACTTGAGGTTCTTGCCCATCTATTTGAGAATGTAGCTGGATTCCCAGGATGGGAGTTTAATATTTTCTTACTTATTGTGTGGGTCTCCACCCACTGAAATGACACCCTATGACAAGATGAACACATTTATATTTCATAGAAGCATGCTGCAAGTGCACCCTTTCCCACATATCCTCCCACTATCAATGCTCTGCACCAGTAAATCTTCCCTACAGATTTACCAAGAGAACATTCCCAGGACTGTAGTGTCAACCATAGACTTACAAATCCCCAGAGCCCAGAGCTCACTCCTTCCTTCCTCCAGCTCTCCCCCGAGTTCCTTGGGTAGTCCAACCCAACTCCCTCACCCTGGTCAACCTTCCATTCCAGTACCTTCAACCACTATTTCCCTCATACATTGCCAAGCCACCTACTTCCTCATTATCATGTGTTTTACCCATATTGAACATCAACTTATGACACTCGACTCCCTTTCTCTGCTGATAACCTCTTCCCAACTCTAACTCTGTGAGTCTGTTCAATTTGCTTGAGACACATCAGTGAGATCAAGCAATCTTTGTCCTTTAGTGACTGGCTTACCTCACTCAACATCAGGTTTTCAAGATTCATCCATGTTATCATGTGTGTCAATTCTGCATTCCTTCCTACAGCTGAGTAATATCCCATTGTACGTACATATCACATTTTGCTTCTCCATTCATCTGTTGATGGACACTTGAGTAGCTTCCTAATTTTGGCAATAGTGAATAATGTCACTATGAACTTTGGCATACATATATCTGCTGGTGTCACTGCTTTCAATTCTTCCGGGTATATTCCTAGAAGTTGGATTGCTGGATAATATGACAATTCTATAGTTAGCTCCCTAGGAATTGCCAAACAATACTCCACAATGGTTGCACCATTCTAAATACTGAATTTCAGTGGATGAAGATTCCCTTACCGCCACATCCCTTCCAATACTTGCAGTTCTCTACTTTTTTAATAGCTGCCAGTCTAATAGTGATAATTTGATCTCATTGTAGTGTTGATTGCATTTCCCTATTAGTGAGTGATGTGGAATATCTGTTCACAAGCTTTTAAGCCAATTTTACTTCCTCTTTGGAAAAGTGTTGTTCAAATCTCTTGCCCATTTTTGAAATAGGTTGTTTATCTTTTTATTTTCAAGATGTAGAATTTCTTTACTTATGCTGGATATTAGTCCCTTATCAGATAAGTGGTTCACAAATATTTCTCCAATTGAGTAGGCTGGCTTTGCACTTTCTATTCAAACATCTTGAACACAAAAGTTTTAATTTTACAAGGCCCATTTATGTGAGTTTTTTTCATTGCTTGCACTTTGGGTGTAAGGTTTATAACTTTTCCTACTACATGATCTTGTAGATGCTTCCCTACACTATATCCTAAGAATTTTATGCTATTAACTCTTACATTCAGGTCTTTGGTCAAGCTTGAATTATTATTTTTTTTTTTTGGAGTTTTCCTTTAAAGGCATATTTATTTGCTTCCATTAAAATCCCTTTGGAAGTGAATTCTAAATTTTCTTCACTGTAATACATGAAATTGCTCTCAAGAGTTTTTCAACTCTATGATTTTTAAATCAGTGCAGTTGTAAACCACAAAATTCTTAATTATTCCATTATGAAGAATAGAATTTGGTGATGCTATTTTGAGGAAAACAAGAGAAGGTGATTTACAAGAAATTAGATAATTCTGTCACATATTTCACCTTAATAACTGTTATGCTGGTGATGGTACAATTCTGCATAATCAAATTAGACAAACTTCCCTTCCTTTCTCCACAGAGTTATATACAACAAAGTTACAAATAGGGATTTTTATTTATTGTACTTATGAAACAAATTGTGAAAATATGTAGATGAAATCTCGATGTTTGGCATAGTTTGGGTTTGAAATACTTTTTTTTGCAATGAACTTAATCAAATGAAAGATTTAAAAATTAAACATAATATTTGTTTAATATTTGCAATTGTTTATTTATCATTTAAGATTATAATGTTTGTTTAATCAAAATTAGGGAATTTTGCAGTTATTTTAAATTTTTAGTTCTAATACTCTTTTTTATATATTTTTAACTTTATTTTGTACATTTAATAATTGAAAATATAAACAATTAAAAACTAAAAAGTAAACACAGATGAATAAACATTTACATTTCTCAATTAAATCTGATGGATACATATAATTTTTTTTTTGATCAAACAATATATTACACAATATATTTGGTTCATAGTAATGCATTCATACAGTATTTGTCCTTTTGTGTCTGGCTTGCTTCACTCAACATAATGTCCTCCAGGTTCATCCATGTTGCCATATGCTTTATGACTTCATTTCTTCTTACAGCTGCATGATATTCCATTGTGTGAATAGACCACAGTTTGTTTATCCATTCTTCTGTTGATGGACACCTGGGTTGTTTCCTACTTTTGGCAATGGTGAATAATGTTGCTATGAATATCCATGTGCAGATGTCTGTTCATGTCACTGCTCTCAGTTCTTCTGGGTATATACCCAGTAGTGATATTGCAGGTTCATGTGGGAAGTTTTATATAAATATATATATATTTTAAAAGATGCTTAAGTTACATAAATATTACACAAAAATTACAGGGATTTCCATGTTCTACACTCCCACACCTCCCATAATATCCCACATAAACATCTTTCATTAGTGTGGCACATCACCTGCAATGGATATACACATCCTGGGGCTTTGGCACTAAGCATGGACCATAGTTCACATTGTAGACCACACTCTCTCCCACACAGTTCTGCATGTTATATGCTGATGTAAAATGGCCTCAGGAATTTTAAGGCAATTTTACTTCCTGTCATTGTAATGTCACTAAGGAAAAATTCCAAGTTCTGAAAAGGCACCTGTATTGCACCTGCTTTTCCCTTCCCTGCCCCAAAAGCATCCAGTGGCCACTGGCTCACCCTCACTGTTGTAATTTCTTCCTTTACTTGAATCACATTATGTCTACAACAGAATACCATTAAGTCCACTCTAGTCCATAGCTCTTCCCCCAATCCTAAGGAGTATGGGATGGTTATGTCCACTCCAACTCCAAGTGAGAGGGAGCATATATCCCATTGATAGGGTGGATGGGGTTATCCTGCCTGCAGCTGGAGGCTCTCTCAATTCCCTGGGATGACCGTTGTCCATCATTGTCTCCTCACCAGGTGACTTGGGTGAGTCCATTGAGCTGTAGAGTAGGAGTTGCAGCTCCTTCAAGATTCCAGGCACAGCTGGCTCATCAGCAGGCCAGAGGCTCCAGTCTCTGGAAAAATGTCATTCAAATCTCTTGCCCATTTTTGAAATAAGTTGTTTATCTTTTTATTTTCAAGATGTAGAATTTCTTTACTTATGCTGGATATTAGTCCCCGATCAGATAAGTGGTTCACAAATATTTCTCCAATTGAGTAGGCTGTCTTTGCACTTTCTTTACAAACTCCTTTGAAACATAAAGTTTTAATTTTACAAGGCCAATTTATGTGGGATTTTTTCTTTGCTTGCACTTTGGGTGTGAAATTTATAACATTTCCTACTACATGATCTAGTAGATGCTTCCCTACACCATCTCCTAGGCTTTTTATGCCATTAACTCTTACATTCAGATCTTTGGTATAGCTTGAATTAATTTTGTATAGAGCAGGAGTTGGTGATTCTTTTCTTCTTTTGGATATGTATATCCAGTTCTCCCAGCATCACTTGTTGAAGAGGCCATTCTGTCCCCAGGTGAATGGGTTTGGTGGCCTTGTGGAATTTCAGTTGACCATATTTGTAACGATCTATATCACAAGTCTCAAATCAGTCCCATTGCTTGGTATGTCTCTCATTGTGCAAATGCCATGCAGTTTTGACCATTGTAGCTTTGTACTGTTCTTTAGAGTCAAGTAGACTGATCCTCCAATTTGTTTTTCTTTTTCAATAGGTTTTTGGCTATTCAGGTCCCCTTACACTTCCAAATAAATTTCCTAATTGGCTTTTCAAAATTCAGTAAAAAATGCTTTTGTGCTTTTTACTTAGATTGTGCTTATCTGTAAATCAATTTTGGTAGGACAGTTGTCTTAAAGATTTTTAGTATTTCAGTCCATGAAGATGGAATAATCTTCCATCAATTTAGGTCTTCTTTACTTTCTTTTAACAATGTTGTGCAGTTTTCAGTGTACAAGTCCTTTACATCTTTAATTAACTTTGTTCCTAGATATTTGATTCTTTGAGTGCTATTGTAATGGAATTTTTTCTTGATATACTTCTCAGATTGCCCATTATCAGTGTACAGAAATGCTACTGATTGTTGATTTTATAACCTGCCATTTTAACTTTGTGGTAGATTTTTTGTGTTTTCTACATATAGGATCATGTCATCTGCAGATAGTAAAATTTCTTCTTCTTTTCCAATTTTAATGTATTTTATATCATTTTCTTGCCTAATTGTTCATGCAAGGACTTCCCACCCAATTTAAATAAGAGCAGTGACAGTAAGTATCCTTGTGTTTTTCTAGATCTTGGAGGGAAAACCTTTAGCATATAACCATTGAGTATTGTTAGCTGTAGGTTTTTTCATATATAACCTTTATCATGTTGAGGAAGTTTCATTCTATTCCTTTCAAAGTGTTTTTATCAAGAAAGAATGCAGCACCTGGTCAAATGTTTATTTCTGCATCAATGGAGATGATCATGTTATTTTTTTCTTTGGAACTCTTAATGTGTTGTATTACATTGATTTATTTTCTTATGTTGAAACATCCTTGCATACCAGGGATAAAACCCACTTGACCAGGGTGTATAATTCATTTGATGTGCTGTTGAAATGATTAGCAAGTATTTTGTTGAGTACTTTACCATCCAGCTTCAATAGAGAGATTTGTCTGTAGTTTCCTTTTCTTGTGGCGTCTTTATACGGCTTTGGTATTAGGGTGATGTTTGCATAATAGAATAAGTTGGGTTCTGTTCCCACCACTTCTGTTATTTAGAAGAAGTTAAGCAGGACTAGTGTGAATTCTTTCCAGCATGATTGGTAGAATTCATCTTGAAGCCATCTTGTCCTGGGTTTTTGTTTTGGATTGGGATGTTGTTCATGACTAATTCAATCTTTGTGATTGGCCTGTTGATTTCATAAATTTCTACTTTTGTTAATGTAGATTCCTTGCTTGTTTCTAGAAATTGGTCCATTTCATCTAAATTATCCACCTTGTTGGCATTCAATTTTTCAAAGTTTCCTCTTAATTCACTGTATTTCTGTGGGATCAGTGGTTATATCCCCTCTCCTTTTTTATGTTTTTGAATCTTGACTCTTTTTTCATTTGTTAGTCTAGTTAAAGTTTCTTAATTTGATTAATCATTTCAAAGAATCAACTTTTGGTTTTGTTAATTTTTGTAGTGTTTTTATTTATTGACAATTTCATTTAGTTCTTCTATAATCTCTGGTATACCTTTCCTTCTGCTTGCTTTAGGTTTAGTTTGTTCTTCTTTTCCTAGTTCCTCGATAGTTTTGTTTAGGCCTCTGATTTTAGCTCCCTCTTCTTTTTCAATATAGACATTTATGGCTTTAAATTCCCCCCTCAGCACTTCATTAGCTGCATCCCATTAGTTTTCATAGGTTGCGATCTTATTTTCATTCATTTCAAGGTAATTGCTCATTTCTTTGCTATTTCCTCCTTGACCCACTGATTGTTTAAGAATGAGTTGTTTAATTTCCGTATCTTTTGGCCTAATCTGCTTCTCTGCCCCTTACTGATTTCCAGCTTCATTCCATTGTGGTCAGAGAAATTATTTCATATAATTTCAATCTTTGTAAATTCATTGAGACATTTTCTGTGACCTAGCATGTGGTCTATCCTGGAGAATGATTCACGGGAATTCAAGAAGCATGTGCATCCTGTACTTGGATGTAATGCTTTGAATATGTCTCTTAGGTCTAGATACTCATATGTATTTTTCAAGGTCTCTGATTCTTTATTAACCCTCTTCAAGATGTTCTCTATAATGTTGATAATGGTTTATGAGTGTCCACCACTATAATTGTAGAGGCATCTATTTTTCCTCTTAGGTTTTCCATTGTTTGTCCCATGTAATTTTGTTAGTTGTATAAATATTTATGATTGTTCTTTCTTGTTGATACATAACCCCTTTTATTAATATATAGTGTCCTTCCTTGTGTCTCACAATAGTTTTCCATTTTAAGTATATTTTGTCTTATATTAGTATAACTACTCCCACCCTTCCCTGGTTATTTTTTGCATGTAAAATTATTTTCAAGCCTTTCACTTGTAACTTCTTTGAATACCTGGATCTAAGATGAGTTTCTTGTAGACAAAATAGAGTTGGGTCATATTTCCTTATCCTTTCTTCCAAACTGTGTTTTTCTTTGGAGAGTTTCATCCATTAATATTTAATGTTACTACTGTCAAAACAGTTCTTGCATTAGTCATTTTTTCTTTACATTAATTTTGGCCATATTTTGTTTTTATTAATCCTTTTTTCATTTTTGTTATTGTTATTAAAATTTTTCCTTTCTCCACTCTTCTCCAATGCTTTCTCTATTGTTTATTTTTTTTTTATCTTATAGCACTCACTTTAATATTCCTTGAAGGTGAGGTCTCTTGTTGACAAACTCTCTTAATTTCTGTTTATCTGTGAATATTTTGAATTCTCCCTCAATTTTGAAAGCCAGCTTTGCTGATACAGACTTATTGGTTGTCAGTTTTTAGCACCTTAAATATGTCATATCATTGCTTTCTAGCCTCCATGATCCCCAAACATTTCAGGCATGGAATGTGACCTTGAAAACAGGAAATTATATCCATGCAACATATCTGCAGGTAAGCCTCATCTGTCATCTTGTCAATGATAAATTTCATGTGTATGAACCCAAGTCATACAAATAAATACTTGGGAATGGAATAAGTCATGAGTTCAGAACAGTGACCAGGCTGAAATTAAAGGTGTGATTAAACATTCACCCAGCAAAAATTTTGGAAATTTAATTTTAGAAAAAATTAATTTGTCCTCAAAATTATAAAATGAAAACTTACGAAAGAATAGTAAAAAAATCATGGCCATATCCTTGTTTTTGAAATATAATGAAGTCTTCCAAAGTAATTAAATAGCTATGAAGCTGAGATGACAAAAAATATAGAATCTGTTCAAGGGAATAACACACCATGTTAATTCAACTACCATGCAAAAATTTTTTTCTAGAGACAAAATGAATTGTAAATGATTAATTCAGAATTCATAGAGAATTAAGTTAATGAATATTTATGAGCAAACTTTAGCAGTCTCTTCTACTTCCAACAACAAAGTTCTCACACTCTGGAGAATCCACTACAATTTAATGTCTTGGGAGAAGATTTCATTCATAGCTGCATAATGATTCAATATGTGTTATTTCATATGAGAAATAAACCCTTATCAGAGAATAATTTCAATAAGTTCTCAGTGACCAGTTATCCTTTAATCAGTGTAATCAAATCCACACTAGAAATAAATCAAATAACTGTTATCAATGTGGGAAAGCCTTCAGAAAAAGTTCTGAACTTAGGCCATATGTGAGAACTCACACTTAAGAAAAAAATACAGGTGTCAAATATGTGGGAAAACTTTAAGGAACTCTTCCAACATTAGACATCATGAGAGAATTGACACTGGAGAGAAGCCACACAAATGCCATTTATGTGATAAAGTCTTTAGACAAATGTCTTCACTTAGACAACATTAGAAAACTCACACTGTAGAGAAACAATACATATATAATGTATGTGCAAATGTATTTAGACAAAGTTCTTCCCTTAGGTAACATGAGAACACTAATATTGGAGAGAAACCACACAAATGCCTTGTATCTGGGATAACTGTCATTAAATCTTCTATGCTTAGACAACATGAGGACACTCACACTGGAGAGAAACATTCTGAAGTCCATCTTTTTGGGAAAACCTTCAGTCAAAGTTCCAATCTTAGAATGCATGAGAAAATCACACTGGAGAGAAGCCATACAAATGTCATGTATATGAGAAAGTCTACAGTAAATCTGTGCTTAGGCAGCATGAGAACACTCACCCAGGAGAAAAACCTTATGAATACTGTCTATGTGGGAAATCCTTCAGTCAACATTTTGTGCTCAGACAACATGAGTTAATGCACACTGGAGAGAAAACATGAATGTCATCTATGTGGGAGAGCCTTCTTTCAGAGTTCTAACCTTAGAAAACATGAGAGAACTCACAATATAAATGTAATGAATATGGAATAGTCTTCATTAATAGATTATTGTTTAAACAAATGAGAAAACCTACACAGGAATATAATTCTATGTCAGTGTAATTTGTGATAAATGCCTTAATTTGTAGTTTAGGTATGAATGAATTACACTTAGAAGAACTCTGTCTATATTGACCTGGAGAACTTTTATGCTGAGCTTCTGCCTAAGTGCACCGAAGATAAACACAGCTTAGTAATAACTACTACAACAGAAAATCAGAAAGGAAAATATTTAAAAGGAGCAGATGACTTTAGGTGAACAGCAGATAATTTTTGCTGGAATAAATATTCCCTGAAATAAGTATGAAAAATACTTACTTACACCTCAGTGTAATAAATGGAGAAAAGTCTTTAGTGATTTCAAATTACATCATCAGCATGAACGTTTTTATACTGAAGAAAAGACAACCCTAAAATCAAATTGTATAAATATTCAGCTAGTGTTCACATGAGAAATATCAGAAAGGGGAAAATTCATTAACAAAACATGCTTGCCCATGCTATTCAGAATATTGCCTAATTACTTTTTATTGACAAATAATTAAGATAATGTAAGACTGTGAAGTGATCTGGTTATGTTACATGCAGAATTTTGGAACAATTAGTAGGAAGAATATGAAACTTTTCTCCAAATCAATACTTACAAAAATATGTGAAGTAAAACTGTTGCTGTAATTTGTTTAGTATGATTCAGATTCCATTTTTTATGCAGTATTAGACTAAATTATAATGACTGGGGTGAATAAAAAATAACATTGAATGTTAACTAAATGATGGGCAATACAAAATAATGTGATGTAACTATTATATATGCTTAATATCTATGTGCATTACAGTAATTAATGGAACATGAAAAATAGATAAATTAATAATATCTGGTGGTGCCTAAATTTTCACTTTTAAATGTCATTTTTGCTATTTTAAGTTATGTAGGTTCAAAATCAATTTAAATATTAGAAGGAAAATAATGTTGTCAGACATGGAATAGTTTGGGTATCTGGGAATGAAACTTTGCTACACCTTTAATGAGGAAATGTGTTACTCTCTACAATTAAAATTAGTTGCCAAGTCAATTTTGGCAAAAAGTGCAGAGAAATCTCAAGGGATGAGGAGGTGGAACATCACTGCAGATATGTGGTAGTTCTCATTTTCAAAATTCCATAGAATTGATAAGGTATAAATACCATCATTCTTAATTTATTCAATTAATTCTAATATTGTTAATTCATTTGGCTTATTTTCCTTCCAAATACCCACTCTTTGTGCAGAATAAATGATACTAACATTTAAATGCCTCAAAGGAAAAAAATTTGACAAGAAGTAGTACCATCTTGAAAGTATACCAGCATGAGGATGGGCAGAAATTGTATAATAGGTTTTGTATCCTCTTCAGATCATTTATTTCAATATCACATGTTTATTAAGGTTTTCAAGTGATCCAGAACCTGAATTTTCTGGGGATTAATTGATAAAATATGCAAGATTTCCACCTTCACTGCTCTTATGTCCTAGTAGAAATGAAACAAAAATAAAGAATAAAATAAAATGTGTGAGTGTCAATCATGACCTTGGAGTCTCAGAATATCCTAGGTCAGATTAGATACTAAAGATACTAAAAGATACTAAAGATGGTGGAAGGAACCAAAAGCCAAGGAATGCTGAAAGCTACCAGAAGCTGAAAAAGGCTAAAGGCATGACGTTTACAAGCTGGAATAGAAAAGACAATGATTCTCCCTTATAGTCTCCAGATGGAGTGTTTTCCTGTTGACTGTAACATTGATCTCAGACAAAATCAATTTGGGCTTGTGGCCTAAAGAATTGTAACACAATAAATTTTAATTTAAAAATGAAGTAGTCCTTATAATACCTTGATTATTTTTAATCTCATCTCACCCATATATTTTTAATCTCATCTCATCCATTCTTTCATTCCCATATGCTATGTATCTTTCACTGCAGGCTTTCATATTGTTCTTTATGTTCACCAAGTATCTTCTTATCCTTTACTTCTTTAGTCATATTTTCCTTCAACTCCTTGAATTGATTTAGGATATTTGTGTGATTGTCACTGATTCATCCTCTTTAATCCTGTCTCTCAGGATTTTTGGTTTGTTCCTTTAGTTGAGCCATAACTTCTTGTTTCTTACTATGACTTGCAATTTTTGCTGATGTCTAGGTATCTGAATATATTAGTGAATTTACTCTGACATTCAATTTCTCTCTTTCCTAGTGGTTTTGTTTCACAGCTCTTTTTGATTTTTGGTTCAACATATTCTAAGTCTTTAAACTTGCCCATCTTATCAAAATAGATCCAGGGACTCACAACTGAGGTGCAGATCTTCCCTCAGCAGTTTGGTACAAAAGATACCTATAAGCAGCTTTTTCCCTTGAAGTTTCCTGGCTCACTGTCAGATTGTGCTCATCAGCAAATATTTCCAAGGAGGTGACTCTTTCAACATCCACTTTCAGGTCATTCTTTTCTGGTCAGAGTTGAGAATCAAAGTGGGTTCTTCTGGTCAAATTAGCTGAATGGAAATCATTCTCTGACACACCTCTGACACCCCTTACCTCTTCCCAGGGAGGAAGACCTCTGTTCACCTCTCTGTTGACTGCAGTGTGCCAAAGGTTGTTTTCAGGCTGATTGCTTTGAAAGTGGGGGAAGTGTGTCATTCCCAGGCCATGGGGGTTAGTAACTCACTCAGAGTTTTCATTTATATTCTTAACCTCATTGCCCCTCACCCTCCTATGGGTTGTGCAGCATTCTCCTGGCCTGCAGAATCCCAAAGCAGATCCTTTGGACAGTTTTTTTGCTCTCCCTTTGTTGTTTTGTGAGAGACATGAACCTTGCTTACCTATTCAGATATTATCTTCTTGGAGGTCCTTCTTTCTTCTTTTTTAATATAAGCATTAATAGCTATAAATTTCAGGACTGCCTCACTGTATCCTATAAGTTTTGATATGTTGTGTTCTTGTTTTCATTCATATTGAGATACCTACTGATTTCTCTTGCAATTCTATCTTTGACCAACTTTTTATTTGAGTGGATTTTAATCTCCATATTTAAAAATTTTTTTCCAATTTCTTTACTAATTTCCTATTTCTTTTCATTATTATCAGAAAATTATTTTGTACAGTTTCATTCTTTTTTAATTTATTGAGATCTGATTTATGAACCAAAATATGGTCTTTCCTGGGGAAATATACATGAGTACTTGAGAAGATATTTTAACAGAGCTTCAAGGTATGTCTCATTAAAATGTATAAATGGGTTTTTGACATTTTAGAAAGCTATAGAGATTCATTCCCTCTCTTGCTTTTGTCCTCCATAGAAAGGCACACATGAATAAAGAGGGGATTTTAAGATTCACTCATCATAATTGGGATGTTCTAAACCCTTCCAGATCTATACCCTGCTGGTCAGGTCCTCAATGGGCACAGAAGCTGGGAAGAAGCTGCCCCTCCACTATGGAGTCTTTAGTCAATTTCCAGGTTGATTTTATGCAAGTGCTGATCATGCAACTCTTCAGAGACCAAGTGAGCCTTTCAGGACTAGGAATAAGAACATGTGACAGGTAAAACAGAGGTCATTAGTCAAAATTGGGCAGGCAGAAAGGGCCTCCAGTCCTCATGTCTGTTCATGGATATCTTTGCACTTTTTAAACTGATAGGAGGGAAGTTTGAAAAGCCTTTTAGGTTCACCCATGCCTTCACTGACTAATTAGTACAGAACTAGTCAGAAAGTCTCCTATCAGAATAGAATTCTTTTTAAAAATTGCAGAATCCTTTTTAGTTGCCAGGCTTAGGCCACACTGCCCACTGCCCTTAGATAGAGATCTCAGACCTACAGATGTTAACGCACTCAGGGACTTCAGTCCAGCTCTTTCCCTTCTTGTGATTGAACAGTCACTTCCAGGCCACTGTTTTTTGCCATGAACAAATATAACCCCTTTTAATCAGGAATCACATTCAACTGGGATCCTGGTGTACCTGGCAGAGCCTGAACAGGGGGAAGACCTTCAACACTCCAGGAGCATTTGGAACCATGGGCCAGCACATGACAGCCTTAGCCATCTGGGGTTTCTTGTTTAGTCAAATAGTCTCAAGGTAAAGGTAGAATTCTCTCAAAGACTAAGTTAGATGAATTCTTCCCATAAATGTGGGTCTCTCCTGGGTGACTCTCACTGCACTCTCAGCCAATGGTAACCCTAAGATGCAATATTATATCCATCCTCTACCATAATGTCTT
>JAQZBX010003261.1:0-66223 GCA_029593785.1 Cabassous unicinctus
AGAATTAAGGAATATGGACTTAAATGAAGAATGAACAAAAAGAAAGATCCTTCTGGGTTCATTGCTAGAGCGTATGGCTGCACAGACGTTGTTTTCCAGCAGATATAGCAGAGTATTATTATTCTCACTTTAGTACAAATAGTAAGTTCCGAAGGCGCACGATGCTGGATTTAGGTGAACCATTCCTCATTTTCAGTAGGTGATTCTCACTTCCCTTTGTGAAACCTTGAATGCTTTAAGAAGAGAACCCCATATATGAAATGAAATGAAACCTGGCATTCTTTAAAATCAGGAAGAATAGGCAATATAGCAGGCCTCCTCGAAGGTCCCACATTCCACGGGACAGATAAAATGATGTTTGTGCTAACATGAGATTTCCTAATGGTGGAAGTCATCTTGTTTATCAATGCCTATTTCAGAATAAAGTGGTGGTCTTTTGTAAATAAACTTTCCAGAGTTTAAAGAAATAAAATGATAACCTCTTCAAGAGTTAATATATAAAACTCTAACAAAATAAACAGAAAGTGAATCTATATTTTGTAGCAGAATGTTCTGATTTTTATTTTATGATTAAAAAACTAAATTTTGTTATCCAAACAATAATGTCCGGTAACCTAAGCTACTTGAATTGATACTGAGTTCTCAGAAAAAGAAATGAAATGAAATGTAGTTGTTTTAAGGGAAGTAGCTTTTATAAAAGACAGCTGTTTTTCAAATAACATCAATTGGATCATTAATATAACCTTTGGGGATTTTGTTTTCTTGCCTTTTTGGAGTCATTTTTTTGTCAGTATAGTAACCAGAATCTACAGTTTAGCTGTCTTCCCTCCAGGTATTCTTATGTTCACTTTCTACTATTTTTAGCTGTATGCAATTTTTCCAAGAACATACCTCTTCTCGGAAAGCATTATTTCCACCACTTTCAAAGAGAATATTTAGGAAAAGGTCAGAAAACACAGACTCCCAAAATGTACTTGGCGTGATTCTTCTCAGAACTTAAAAGCAATTGGTTCCTAGAGGCCAGTCGTTCTGGACAATTAGTTGCTGTAATTTGACCAGTTGTCAAATGTCAAACACAGAGCGCAACCCACCAAACTGCTTACGTCCCCACTGTTGATTAACTTAGCTTGCTTTGCAGTTGGTTCCTGATTTGGGGAGCTCAGAAAGTAGAATCATACCTGACCTGGACCTAACAATAAGAGGAATCAGCTTGTGATGTACAGGCAGGGAATGCAGTAAGAGATTTATCCTTTTATTGTCAGACTGTGCCACAGTGAAGTAAAAATAAGAGCAACTGACACTAGGATAAAATCCCTGGGGAATGCATGGGGCCAGGAGTCTAGTGTAATTCATAGGAATGAAAATTAATAACAATTATTAGAATTAAATTAATAAATTAATAAAAACGAAAGCAGGCATGGTTCTTTCTGCTTTCTAGGGGGCTAAGTGGGTGTTGGACTAGTCCACATCTATGGAAAAATCCAGCTCTGTTCTGGCTGCCTCCACCTCTGGTACTGTTGGAGAGGGGAAAGGCTGAAATCTCAAGACCTCCGCAATGGGTACAGCTGCTGATACTGAGACCTAGAGCAGGTGGCTCTTTGCCTGTGGTACCTATGAAGTGACCCTTTGGAGATGAAAAGGCTCAGAGGACAACAGACAGCAGAGAGCTGACTTACGAGACAGTAAGGTGATGACCGGACAAACGTAGAGGTGGGGTGAAGTAGGAGAGACCTGGGTAGCAGGCAACCAAAAGGCTTAAGAGCAAGTATGGGAAGCGAGTAATTTGAGCGTTTTGCATTCCATGGCTGTAAACACCCCCTTTGCTGCACGTAAACTTTGGTAAAATCTGACATAAACACAGTGCCACCGGTTGGTCTGGGGAATGCGTACTCATTTCCAAGCATCAGCTCACAGGTCATCCCCTCTCTGTGGCTTCCCCTGACATGCCCGCTTCCCAGGAGGCCCTCCAGAGAAAAGTAAACTTCTTGCTTGCTCTATGTTTTATACATAACTTCTAGAACTTAACTACCAGAATTTTAATATTGCTTTGAAACTCTGTCTCACCCACAAGTCCATGAGCTATTTGAAGTCGGGGGGCCTTTTCTATTCTTTTTTGTAACCCAAAAACCTAGCACTGTGTCTGACTAAAGCGTTCAATAAATATCTGTTGAAATGAATCAGTCAAAACAGGCTTCTAAGAACAAGTCAGCTTTCTCGAAAGAAAGAAAAGTTCAAAAGAAAACAGTCCAATAAATACTTATCTATATATATGTAGATATGTATAAAATACATATGTTTAAAATACATATATACAGCTATATATCCCAAAATTAATTTTATTATGGCAGCAGCGTGTACTTCTAATATTCTTCAGGTCATGGTTCAAGATGTACTTTGAACATGAGCCGATCAAGATACCTCCATGGCTGTGCTGTCATTCATTGTTTTCAAGTCACCCAGCAGACTATAAACACTCTGACATGGGCCGACACATCCCTGGCACATGCACAGTCCTTGACACATGTAGTAAAATGGAGAAAATCTGAGAAAGGAAGGAAGAAGGAAAGGGAAGGAAGGAAAGGCAAATATACAGCAGATGATAAAAATGTAAGATAATGGTGTAAAAACACTACAACGCTTTTGAGGGGTGGGGGGTGAGGGGAAGGTGTCCAGGGTAAATAAGGCACTCGGACAGATTCGTGTTTCCAAGTTGTAGTGACTGAGCCCAGAGAGAATCCAATTCTTCCCCATCTTTCCTTGCTGCCCGGGTACCATGTACACATCTGCCTAATGTCAAAATAGAAAGCTGGACTCCTGATGTAAAATTCTGCTGGCACGCAATCCCGGTAACCAGGAAGAAGCAATCGTCGCAAATGGGCATCCAAGCAAGAGGAAACGGCCTTCAGCTGCGCTGTTCCTCATCTACATCTGCTGGCGCAGAGGCAGGCAGACAATTACAAGGAGCACAGATTTTGCTTTCACACTGCCTGCCCAAACCTTCCAGTATTTTCCATCGCTTTTCTGCAAAAATGAACACTAGGCCCCAGTGTAACAGGATGTGAAAACTCCCAGCTTGACTTGAGAGCATTTCCCTCCTGTGCTGCCCCGGCTGTCGGCCTCTCCTCGTTCAGCTCCGGGTGAGCTGCGTAAGCTGTTTTAGCAGCCCGGCACCAAAAGCAAATATTGGCCTTTCTTCTTCCTGTGTCCCTGAGCTCTCCCTTTAGCCAAGTGCACCTGGTGACTCACCAAAGACGGAGGTGTGGCCGGGGTGGCCTTTGCAGCTCCTTGTGGGTAAACACAGCTGACGGGCAGCCATCCAGGCCAGTCTCTCTCCTCCCCCTGTCCGGGCAGAGGATCCAGCTGACTACCTGAAGCCCAGGCAGGGTGGGATGTCAGGCAGCAAGGGCAGTCCCGGTCCAAGCTCAGAAAACAGAGAGGAAACATGGTTTCTAGAATAACTTTAACTCCTTTGTCGTGACTCAGGGTTCCCATAATAGGCTTATGCATTTTTTTGCTTCTGAATCGTTAATAGAGAGATGTAAAGTGACGATGGTTCCTGTTATTCTTCTAGTGAAGACACACATATTCGTGCATTCATGCACACACACATACACACACATACACGTACACTCACAAACATACACACATAACCACGTGGGCACACATACAGTCACGCACACACTTCCCCTCATACACTCATACACACACACGTAAGACACATACGTGCAGTCTGGCTCGAAGACAAGTGTCTTGTTTGTGTTTGGAATGGGAAGGAAAAGGTGGGAAGAAGTTGCTTTATTTCATAGTTCACATTGTTTTAAGCTTTAAACAAAGGTATATCAGCCTTCAAAGACCATACTGTACCAGAACATTGGCCAAAAGCCATATTTTTCTACAAGTTAAATTTCTAATACAAGTAGAGGCGATTAGAAACAAAGCTGCTCTCTAAAGCAATGTTATAACAGAAAAATCCAACTTTAGGTATAATTTTGCCACCAGCTGAGGATAAGTAACTTAAGAAGTTTACCCGACGTTCAGAAGTGAATCTAATACAGTAAAGGAAATACTGCCACTAGAAATATTTTTCCATCTTGAACAAAACTGTAAGCTATAACATGTATTTAAAAAACTATCTAGTCACTAAGTAATACACAGCTTCAAATAAAATGTGTGGATGTAAATGCTTCGAAATAAAATTTTTAATGAAATCCGTACTATATTAGTTTCTGAAAAACTTTATTGCATTGTCTTTTCTGTTTCATATATCGTATGGACATGAATTTCACAATCTTTTCATCGTCGCCCTCTCCTGTTTCTATTTCTTCTTCTTACAGTTTGCCGTGAATGTGCCCTGCAGCTCCTTGCGCTCTCGGAGCCCATTCCTGCCATCTCAAAGTCTAGCTAGGGGGCAGGAGGAGCTTCTTCCCGCAGGTCAGTCTAAGACTAGGTTGGCCAATGCCGCCCAGCCGACAGCAGTCCACTGTGGTTCGTGACACCCAGAGCAGATGTCATTAGCTAAGGAAGCGACTTTTCCTGCAGAGCACAGATGGGACTCGGAACCCTACCAAATACTGAGCTGCAAGCGAGAAGGGAGAACCTATTTCTAGGACTGGTTATAGTGATGGAGCAAATCAACTCAACTCACTGAAGCCCCTGTCAGTGTCTTAGAGCTGTGGTCTCCACTCTGTCATGACCAGCCTGGGGGCAGATAATGGCCAATTTGAGAAACACAGTCACGGCATGATTAGCTGCTGCTTCTCTGCAGTTCTATAATAGAGAGAAAAACATTTTTGACCTTGCCAGTTTTATGATTCATAGAAATTTCCAGAATATTAATAGCACTGGAAAAGACCCGGATCCCGGAATGGTTAGTGGCACGATAGGAAGGTATGGCAGCTGTCAGAAAAACATTCTGTTCCTTTTCTTGATCAGCAAGCCAGACTAATTAGGAGTGGGCCCCCCTTCAGCCCTGGAGCTGGGTCCCAGCATGGACCGGAGAGCTGCACCCCCACACACGGTGTTTCCACCTCAGAAATGTGCTAAAATTAACCAGAAGTTCCTCGGCCCGGCTGGGGACTTATGGCACAGTCTGCATGACCCATTTTCCTCCTCAGCACACTGTGTTCCTTGCTATCTCTGGAGAAAGCTTTCCTTGGAGTTTTGGAAAATTTATAATTGTTGTCTTAAACTTGTAACTCTCTCTCGAGTAATGACCAAATCGTGGAAATTTCAGTGACCAGAACTTCTCACTATGCTAATTCCAGGCATGGGCTACAGAAAGAAAGATTCTTTCTGTGGGTTTTTCTTGTACAGGCCCCTGAGGAAACTGAGCCAGAAATAGAACCCCCCAATGCTCACATCTGCTTTGGACTGGGGCTCCCGTCTGACGTTGCCTCTTTTGTACAAAGGTGACTTCTTTCTGATACACCAGGCCAGTCCCCCTTCCTCTCGCAGCCCTCTCCTCCTCCTTTGGCTTGCTTGCAGTCTGTTTTATTTTTAAGAGATTAAGAGGGAGGGGTGGGAAGCCTGATTCTCTGAGCCAGTTTAGAGGCACCACTCATAGACAGTTTACAGAGCCGAGGCCGGCAGGCAGGAAGCTTCCTCCCTCTGAAAGCAGCAAGGAGCTTCTGAGCTGAACGTCTCTTTGTCTCCTAAGAGAGGTCATCAAGGCCGCGTTAGGCTGCTGAGGCATTTTTCTCCCCATACTCCATGCTCACGCCAAGCCCCAACACAGACCTTTGGCTTTGGCCCTGCTCCTCTCACCTCCGTCTGCTCCAGCTGTGGCCCTCAGCTCAGGTGCAGCTGTGGTGCCCTCGCCCAGCCCTGGGCAGCCTCTCTCCTACGCCCCTCCCACGCCCACGGGCCTTTCCTCCTGCTGACAAAATGCACCCCTGCTCCCTGACCCCTTCTCTCTACATCGCCAGTGTTTCTCTAGAATTCTGCTTCCTGGAAAGCAGGAGGTTGGGCCAAAGCACAAAGAATGGCTGCTGGAGGTGTGACGGAGGAGGAGAGGCGGGAGTGCTGGGCTAGAGCGTGGCCTGGCGAGCTCGTCTCACGCGAGCCCCTTACCCTTCCCGAGCCTTTGCTTTTTCATCCTACAAAGGTGCCAGGACTTAATAGCCAAGGACTGATCAAATATTCCATTCAAAGCAGTTGGCACTGGGCTGGCACATCACACTCCTCAATATTAGTTTTTATTATGACAGTGGCAGTGGTGGGTTCAAGTGTATCCCCCAAAAGACTTGTTCAAGCCCTAACTCCGGTGCCTGTGGGCGTGACCTTATTTACAAATAGGGTCTTTGCAGATGGAATCAGGTTAAGATGAGGTCACGCTGGATTAGGGTGGGCCCTGAATCCAAGGACAGGTGTCTTTATAAGAGAACAGAGAGGGAGATTTGGATGTAAAGACAGAGGAGACACAGGGGAGAAGGCCAGGCCACGTGACAGCAGAGGCCAAAGAGGGAGGGATGTGCGGCAAGCCGCAGAGCACCCGGAATCTCAGGCTACCACCGGGAGGTGGAAGAGGCAGGGATTCTGCCCTGGAGCCCACAGAGGGCACACAGCCCCACTGACACCGTGGTTTCAGACTCCTGGCCTCCGGAGCTGTGAGAGAACCCATTTCTGCTGTTGTAAGCCACCCAGTTTGTGTTCGTTTGTTCCAGCAGCCCTAGGAAATGAAACAGTGGCATTTATCAAAGTCTGTCCTGAATAAACGAATTTCATGCTTTGCAACATCAAAAAGGGTTCGAAATCCAAATATGCCTGGGAAATGCTGTGAACTGAAGCTTGTCCAGGGTCCCGGGGAGATTCGTCGTATTCAGAGGCGGTTCTTGCTCACACGAGTTACTCAAGTAACTTGTCCAGTAACCACTCCAAGTCTCCATTTTCTCATCCATAAAATTGTGCAAATAATAGTTTCTGCCTCATATTTTTTGTGGGCACTAAATTAAGTACCATATATTACACACTAGCAAAATACCTGGCATAGGGTATGTGCTCAATAAATGCTAAATAATATTATAATTACTACTGCTTAGATTCTTTAATGATATTGAGAATTCCTACAATAAAAGAGAAAAAACAGCCTTTTTAATGTTGCTGGTCCAGTGTTTCTCAAACTATGTGACCATGGACATCCTTTCTGGGGACCAGCGGGAAGTACTGGCAAAAACCTTAAATTCTTCAGAGATGTGTGGTGTTCAAGAAGAAGCTCCTGGAAATGTTGTGTCTTAACACAAAGAACTTTTCAGGCTACAGCAATTCTCACTGATCTCTCCTTGGCATATATGGTCCATACTGTAGAAGAAAAACGAAGAGAACCCAGGAATGGCAAGACGATGGGCGTCAGAGCCTCGACATGAGAGCGTCCCAGCAGATTGCCCAGAGTATGGACTTAAGACTGACGGAACTGAGTCTTAACTCCTGGTAGGACATTTTTATTCTTTTTGGGGGAGTGAAGGGAAATTACGTAATCTCCCTAAACTTCAGTTTTCTCATCTACAAAATGAAAATTATTATGCTGCTCTCACAGGTTTGTTGTATGACATAGAGCTGAAACTCAAGAAATATCTCCTAGTTATTTTAATTTTAATATAATCATTTTCTTTGTTACTATTATCCCAGTTTCTCTGCCTAACTAGTGTGTAATCTTCAGCATGAGACACTTTTTTGCCTGGAAATTCTTCACCGACTTTCAAAGACTGAGTGAGAATGTGCACGAGGAGAGCAGAACGTGGTACTGAGAAAGCACTCAGGATAACCCTGGTGCCTTCCGCATCCTGTACCCCACGATGGCTTTGATTGTATTCCACTTTCTACTCTTCCCCACAGCTTCTCATCCCGAGACTCTGCCCTGATCAGACTGTAAATTCCTGAAAAGCAGATTGCAAATCCTCCCCCTTCATTTTATTGTTTTTTAAGAAACTAGAATGTTCAGAGCATAGAGGAGAGTGTCTATGATTCCTTGTGTGAAAGGAATAGTGGAATATAGGGTATTAAAGCAGACAGCGTGGGAGATATTTTCAACCAAGCATCTTTCTGGAGCCCTTCAAATCAAGACCCAACAGAAAAACACAGAAAGAAATACTCTTTATGGTTTTGAGTTCCCTAGAGTGAACAGAAACCGCCTTTCCCGTGGAAAAGAGCAAGCATAACTTCTGACATGCTTTATGCTGCCCCATTGAAGAATTGTGATGTCAAATGTGCTCTAGAGTCAATCGCCAAGTCCCCAAGCTGAGTAAGCAAAAGCCCAAGGGTATTTTATTCTGCAGAATCCAGTCTTCCTAGAATTAGTCTTCTAATCTCTAGAAACTAAATTGCTCCCAGAAGGCAGTAGAATAGTTAACCTCAGCCCTTGAAGCAGAAGTCAAGGTCACCTACTTTTTCTGAAGATTTCATGTTAAGATAATTTTATCAAAAAGGCAGCCTTTTATATCTAAATGTCTTGTGAAGTCAAGCTTCGACTTTCTCTAACTACTTGGGGGGCAGAAATGGCCATACCTGCAAACAGTTTTATGTTGTCAAAATTGCATTTATACTGTACTCTAATTTGGAAAGTTTCTAATATGCCTCTGTTTTGGAAAAACTTAATTTGTAGTTTATTTTTAGACAAGTCTATTTTGTGAACAATTAGATTATTTTTTTTAAATAAAATACAGCAGATAATTTACTTCATTAGTAAATGTGCTCCCTGAGAGCAAGGACTTTATCGTTTCTCTCTCTACACCCTGCAGGCAGGACAGTACCTGATGCACAGTAGGTGCTAAGTAATACTTTTAATATAATAAGCTCTCTTCAAGTCTTCTTAAAATATAGTAATTAATTTACACAACTTTCATTACCTAACCCATCTATTTCACGAGAAGGATCATCTCTGAATTCTAGCAGATAGGTAAGACAATGTGAAATTTTCTATTCATTAAACAAAATTCAATGAAACCAATGTGCTTGCCAGACACCTGCTAAACATCCAAGTTCTTGAGATAAAAGAAAATTAATAAACTCCTCACAAATGGATATTGACAGTAAACCTGGGGGTGTTTGTTTAGTTATTTCAATTTGAAGTGTCTAGAAACACAGGGCCAAGTCATTATTTATAATAGATTCCACTAATGTACTGCTTGGGTTCAAAACCAATGCTTCAAAACAAACTTGCTTTGAAAGACTATTTTTAAAAACTGTATTAAAAATAACTTTCTTGTCCCTCTTCCATAATACTAATAGTAAATATTAAATTATGTTTGTATTTTGCTCAAGATTTCTGCACAGGTGCACAAATGCCTACCCAACCATATGTCAAGGTTTGATCCTTCAAGAGGGAAATTTTGCAAAGTGACAGAAATACCACAAGAGGGCACTGTGCCCTCTAACACGCTCAAAAGCTGAAATTTGCACTTCTTGCAGAAACATCAACCTAGAGAGTTTCAGCTGTTTCAAAATAAATGTTTGCACGTGGGTATTATATCGGATGGAGATTAAACTGATAAGCCATTATGAGCTCAATAGCTCCAGAGGCAAGAAAACAAACGGAGTGAGAACTATTGGTTTGTCGGCACTTTTCATCTTTGCCACCAGATGGCGCGCTTCCTCAAGCATAGTTGCCCGCCGCACTGAGGCCCCTCGCTGGTTGGTTTTTTTTAAACTGTGGAGTGACAATCGACGCTGGCATTTGTATAAATAAATAATAAATAATAGTTCTTATAAGAAGAATATTTTAAAAAAAACAATGTAACTGTTAGTTTCAAAATTTTTCTCTTGATGGATTTGTGAAAGTTTGCTATTTTTAGAGAAACTATGTCTGTTGAAGATGATGAAACGAACGTTAGACCAATGAAAAGGAGAGCTATTTTCACTTTATCTGAGGGATTTTCTCCAGTCCCTGAGCATCAGCTCCATCCAATAGTGATAATGCTGGGTTTCACCGCGTCACTAGTTTCCAGTACTAGGTTAAAATTCTCTCAACAAAATGAGCAGAAATCCTTATTTTTAAACAATCAATCAATACAATTTTCATCCATCCAAACCATGAAATAGGAAATTTTTTGAGGAATATGATCTCATTTCGGAGTGTTGTGATTAGGTGCTGAGTTTTGTAAGCTTGGTTGCTCTCTTTGGGCTCTTTGACCTGCACTGTCCACTATGGAAGTCCTCAAGCCGGAGGCGCTTCTGAGTTGCATTACAGCACCTCAGCTGTGCTCTGTCGGTCACAGAAGGGTGATGCTTTCTGCTCTTTAGGGAGAGGAAGGAGGCAGCATGACCAGAATGGGTTTATATAAAGAATATAGGCTGAGGTGATGTAGCAATAGTTACAATAGTAATACTGATGACTCAAAAGAATTCATCACATTGCTTTAGTTGACAAATCACGGGTGTTCTAGACCCATCTCCAGAGATTATACTTCAGTAGATATTAGGTAGGGACTGGGAACGTTTATTTTTACAAAAATTATTTTTCACCAATGCCCCAGGGGATTTGGAATCACATCCAGGTTTTAAAATCACTGACAAGGAATCTATTTCGAAAGACCAGATGAGAGGAGAAATAATAAGAACATGATTTAAACTCACAACAGTGAGGATGGCAGAAAGGAAAAGAATATTTAAGGGACTAAAATCTACAAGACATAGGGATGGGTGAAATCTGATGAATCCAAATTTCTGAATGTGAACAATTCACTAGAAGAGAAAATATATGGGAACATAGAGTTTTTGGAGCAAAGATGAGATCTATTTAGTATATAACATCTCTTCAACAAATATTTATTAAGCACCTTCTCAGTACCTGGTGCCATGCTAGAAGAAGTGATACAGCAATAAACAACATCAATATAATTCCTGTCTTCATGGAATCTAAACACAAGAGGATATAGAACAATGTAAATGGAATATGGAGTAATAAATCCTCTGGAAAAGGGACTAAATGATTGGATACATATGAGGAACAGCTGACCTAGATGTGGGAGGCAGTCAGGTAAAGTTGCATGGAGGAAATGCCATCTGCCCTTCTGTCTGGATATCTGGCTTCTTTAAAGCTTGGACCAATCTGACTTGGACTTTGGCTTTCTGCCCTTCCTGGCTCTGCACTCTCCTCTGGTCTTAGAGGTCCCTTATACTGGCCCCCTGAGATGAGTGGAAACTCTCTACTCCTACCCCTACCCCACTGACCAGGTAGATAAGCATTTCTCCTCCCCTGTGTAAAGAGGAAGAATTCAGGCAGAGACCAACTTATTTCAGACATCAACCCATAATGAGATTTGTTGACATTTAGCTTATCGCCTTCCTGAGTATTTGTCTAGTTGATGGCTGCTATCCATTGGTATCAAAGGGTCCCCATAGTCTCCATGAATTGAGGAGACAGAGTTGGGATTACTGGGAAACCAAGGCAGCTAGAGCCACTGAGAAGAGAATGAGAGAGGAGAGAGATACAGAGAGAGAACTCTGGAAATCTGCAGGGTGTCCTTGTTAAGTACTCAGCTAACTACTGATCAGGTCAGGCAACTACCTGAGGCCAGGGATAGAAACACCTGAAGAGATGAGAGAACTGTGATTGGAGGTCACAAAGTGCTGAGAATGGTGCCAATTCTTGTTCCCAAAAGCCAGAGTGAAACTATATCACAATTCATTGGATGTCAGTTACAGTAGTAAGGATTTTGGCTCTGTGGGGAAAAAAATCAAACCTAGAACAATGCAGCTCTGTTCCAACCAAAAAAGCTTAATAGCAAGATCTGAGGATCAAACTGCTTCCAAGCAACTTAACAATATTCAATATCAAAGTTCTAGAATATTTATTGTAATGCAAAAATATCCAGCAGCAATGCCTCGAATCTCAACGGAGTTGCAACACCTACTCTCCAGTTCATTGGTCTCACCCCGAACAACTAACAAGGAGGTGATGATGGACAACTACCATACCAAGGAACCAGAAGAGTCTATAACTGCAAGCTTGATGGATGGAAAGTCCCATCCATCGGCCCTAATACATCGCAATGCCCTCTCAATTAGAGGTGGAGTGGACATCATCATCCCAGAATCCTCAGGATAGGGGAATGAACTATGGACTAGAGTGGACTTACTGGCATTCTACTATAGACTTATTGGGATTCTACCAATGGAAGAAATTATATCATTGATGTGGAGGCAGTGGCCACTGGAGATTCTGAGGGCAGGGAGAGGGAAAAACAGATATAATGTGGGGGCATTTTCAGGACTTGGGAATTGTCCTGAATGACATTACAAGGACAGATACAGGCTATTATATATCTTGCCATAACCTACAGAATTGTGTGGGAGAGAGTGTAAACTACAATGTAAACTTTAATCCATGCTTAGTGGCAGTGCTCCAAAATGTGTTCATCAATTGCAATGAACATACCACACTAATGAAGGATGTTGTTAATGTGGGAAAATGTGGGAGGTGTGGGGAGCAGGGCATATGGGAATCCCCTATTGTTTATGTAACCTAAGTGTCTTTAAAATATATGTGTGTGTGTGTGTGTGTGTGTGTGTGTGTAATATGGGGCATTTTCGGGACATTGGAATTGTCCTGAATGATGATGCAGTGATGGATGCAGGCCATTATATATATTGTCATAACCTACAAAAATATGTGGAAAAGAGCTTAAACTATAATGTAAACTATAATCCACACTTAGTGGCAATGCTCCAATACGTGTTCATCAATTGTAACAAATGTACCACACTAATGAAGGATGTTAATATGGGAAAGTGGGGGAGGGGGAGGGAGTGGGGCTATGGGAATCCCCTATATTTTTATGTAACATTTATGTAATCTAAGTATCTTTTTTAAAATGAAAAAATTTTAAAAATTAAATATCCAGCAACCATAGTAAATTTTTAAATGCCTGGTATCCAATAAAAACTACCAGGCATGCAAAAAACAAAAACAAAACAAACAAACAAACAAAAAACCAGGGAAATATGGTACATAGGAGAAGAAAAAGCAATTAATTGAAGTTAACCTAGAGAAGTCAAGACGATAAAATAGACAAGATTACTTTACCTGTATTACATAGGTTCAAGAAGCAAGAGCATATTAAGTAGAAACATGGAAGATACAAAAAAATTCAAATCAAATTTCTAGAGGTAAAAAGCACAATGCCTTTGATGAAAAATATACTGGATCAAAATAACTGTATAAGACATTGGTAAAGAAGAGATTAGTAAGCTTGAAGATATAGGAATAGAAACTATCTGAAACAAAACATAAAGAAAAAAAGTGAAAATAAATGAACAGAGTTAATTGTAGGACAACTGTGAATTGTGGGATAATGTCAAGAGGTCAAATATACTGTATAAGTGAAGTCCCTGAAGTGGGACACGGGGGGTAGGTAGAAAAATCATTAGAAGAAATAATGGCCAAGAATTTTCCATATTGATGAAAACTGTAAACGCATAGATCTGAGAGACTTAACAAATGCCAGTTTCCATTAAAACACAATATAATCCAATTGTTCAAAGCCCTTGATAAAGAGAGCAATCAGAGCACACACACATACAAAATCATTACATACAGAGGAAAAAGATAAGGATGATAAGGATGGCAGCATGTTTCTCATGAGCAATTCTTTAAAATATTGAAAGAAAAAAAAACCTGTTAATTAAGAATTCCTTTCCCAGAGAGTATTAGTCAGGGTATCCAGAGGAGCAGAATCAACAGGATGTATTTGTCTGTGTGTATGTGTGTATACCTATTAAGAAATTTATTATAGGGATTAGCTCATGCAACAATGGGGGAACGGCAAGTCCAAATTCCATACAGCAGGTTACAAGTTGGAAACACCGACAAAGGTGAAATTGAATTCCCCAGATGACTTTCTGACTGAAGTAGAGACAGAAAGACAGAAATTCTCTTTCTAATTTCTGAAATCCTCAATTCTGGCTGAGAAACCTCTAGCCGATTGGATGGGGAGACTCCCCTCATTGCTGAGGGCAATCTCATTTGTTGATTGTAGATGCAAATCTACCACAGAAGCAATCAACCAACCAATCATGCAAATCCATCTATAAAATACCCTCACAATAATTAATAATCAGGCCAGAGCTTGCTTGACCAAACAACTGGACACCATAACCTAGCCGAGTTGCCACATGTCATTAACCATCACAGTGAAAATATCTTTTAAAAATGAAGTCAAAATTAAGACTTTATCGGAATACAAAAGCTGAAAAAATTTTCTATGAGCAGGCTTGTGCTACAAGAAGTATTAAAGGGAGTCTGACAAGCAGAAGGAAAATGATATCAGATGGAAACTTGTATCTACATAAAGGAATGAAGAGCACTGGATATTGTATTTACATGATTTTTTTTAAGTTACTTTTTTTCTTTTTTTCAATATCTTTAAAAATAATATGCTATTTAAAATAAAAATAATAATTTATCATGGGGCTTATATCACATGTAGAAGCAAAATGTATTAAAATAATGCCAAAAATATCTTAAGAGGAGAAATGAAAGTATATTGTGATAAAATTCTTGTAATATCTGTGAAATAGTGAAGTTATCACTTGAATGAAACTAAACTGTGTTAAGTTAAAGACTTATACTCTAAACACGTCACAACCACTGGAAAAAAGGAAAGAGAAAACAAAGAACAAATGTAACAAATAGAAAACATAACAAAATGATAGATTTGGAACCAGCCATACCAATAATCATATTAAATATATATGGTCTAAACACAAAATTAAAAGGCAGAAATTATCAGATTGCACAAAAAACAAGACCCAACTATATGATGCCTAAAAAGAAAATCACTTTAAGTATAATGATACAAATTGATTAAAAGTAAAAGGATGGGGAAGCGGGTGTGGCTCAAGTGGTTGAGCACCTGCTTCCCACATGGGAGGCCTCAGGTTAGGTTCCCAGTGTCTACTAAAAAATAAACAATCTAACAAACAAACAAACAACAAGCAAAACAAATGAAAAACACCAACTCAGGGGAGCCCATGTGGCTCAGTGGTTGAGCACTGGCTCCCCTCATATGAGGTCCCAGGTTCAATCCCCGGCCTCTGGTACCTCAAAAAAGCAGAAACAAAACTGAAAAGTAAAAGGATGGAAAATGTTTGTCCCTTAAACAGCTTCTAAGTGATGTTTTGTATATTTCAGGACTGTATAACAGATTAAAGGAAAGCTTTTTCTTAGGGTGTAGGTAAAATTTACAGCATATAGTAAAGGACAACAGGCTGTGAAATGGAAGAGCAGACGTCAGCAGCAGGAATTAGACTGTTAATATCTGGACATCAAGACAAGGAAAACATCCAGACCCAGTGAAAACTGTGTTCTTATTTTGTACCCACACACACTGTCTTAGTTTTCTAGGGCTGCCGTGAACAAAGTACCTCTAACTAGGTGGCTTAACAGCACCTATGGATTGTCTCACAGTTCTGGAGGCAAGGTGTCAGCAGGACCCCTGCTTCCTCTGAAGTCTATAGGCATCCTTGGCTTGTGGCATAACTCAATCTTTTTCTCTGTCATGTGGCTGCCTTCTCTGTCTGTCTGTCTGTCTGTGTCCAAATGTCCTCTCCTTATTTGGACAGGACAATATCACATTGAATGGCAGCTCACCCTAATCCAGTTTGTCCTCGTCTTAAATAATAACATCTCCAAACAGCCCAAATAGTGCATTCACATGACTGGGCTTGGGGCCTTGAACATACCTTTTGGAGGGCATCATTCAATCCACAGCACATGCTGACAGAATTTTTAAAATAATGTTTAAGTGGGTAATGGTGTTTGAATAAGAAAGACTTTCCACAGAAACTGAGAAGTTCTGGCCTTTCTTTGGAAGTTGACATTAGAAGTCACATCAACCCTAGCAGTAAAACCGAGATGTTGGTCCAGCCTCAGCAGCTCTGAGTGACCCTCCCAAGGACACCTGCGGTGAGTCACAGGCGTGAAGGCAGCACAGAGCTTCAACTGCGAAAAGGGCAACTGTAACTTCTCACTTCAGGGCAACTGCATCTGGTGCCAGGCTGGAGCAAAGCAAATGTTCCAGCTTCCCAGCACCACACAAACATTAAATACCTCCCTTAGCATCCTGCACACTTCCACTGAAGTAGACAAAATTCTAACCATTGATTTAGTGGTATAATTGTTTTCAGCCAATACATAGTGAATTATTTTTATTTTTATTATCTTTAAAGTTTTCTTTTGTACTTTTTAATTTTGGAATAGTTTAAGATTCACAAGAAGTTGCAAAATTAGTAGCTAGTTCCCTGGTACCCTTCATCCCGCTTCCCCCAATGGTGGCATCCTACATCATCATCGACATTGGTGCAGCACAATTAAACTACAGACTGCATATGGATTTCACCAGTTTTGCAAGTCCTTTTGGGGTATATAGTTCTATTGAATTTTAGCATGTATATAAATTTAACTATCTCCACAATCAAGATATAGAATTGTTCCATTACCATAAAGAAATGTTCTCATGTTACCCCTTTGTAGTCAAACACTATTCCAACTCTAACTCCTAGAAACCACTGATCTGTCCTCCATAACCACAAGGGTATTGCTTTGATAATGTTATATAAATGGAACCAAACATTATGCAACCATCTGTAGCCATCTGTATCAGTCAGCATAATGCTGTTACAATCATATGTTATGTAACCATCATACATTATGTAGCCATCTGTAACCATCTCCATCACTCAGCATAATGCTATTGCAAACCATCCAAGTTGTTGTGTGAATCGGTAGCTCATTCTGTTTTACTGCTGAGTACTAGTCCACTGGTTACATTACCACAGTTGGTTCATCCATTCATCCATTGAAAGACCTTTGCCTTGTTTCTACTGTGTAGCTATTATAAATGAAGCTGCTATAAACATTCATCTACAGGTTTTTGTGTGAATATAAGTTTGCATTTCTCTAGTTTAAATACCCAAGAGTGTGATTAGGGGATTGTCACATAAATGTATGTTTAACCGTATAAGAAACTGCCTGCTTTTCCAGTGTCTGTACCCTTTGACACTCCCACCAGCAATGTCCAAGAGATTTACACATTATTGCTTTGCACCCTTGTCAGCACTTCTGCATTATTTTGTATTTAACCATTCTAATGTGTGTGGTTGCATCTGTGTGATTTTGTTAATTGTATTTCTCTCTCAACTAGACTGTCAATTTTAAAGGGCAGGAAATGTGCCTTGTTTATGGTCTGACAAAAGTTATTGCTCTGAAATAATGCAAGAAAAAAACAAAGAAAGGAAGGTAGAAATGGAGGATATAAGGGAGGGAGGGGAGAAAATAAGGACGAAAGGAAGGAGTAAGGACTCTGTGAGGTCACAACATTTGCTCAAACTCCAGGCTATTGCTCTCTCTGTAAATGCAGACAGCTGAACCTGCCAGCAATGGCTATATTCCACAGCCACCTGGGCATCTGCTACAAAGAGGCTCCCACATCCATGGAAACCAAACGAGGACCTCAGAACACCAAACGAGGACAGAGGAAGATCACCTCTTATCACTTGACCTCCCACCCCACAACCTTGTTCTTGATAAGTCAAGTCTATTTCTACTTGCAGAAGACTGAAAGGAAATCTTTCCGTGGTTTGCAGGGGCTTTCTTTTTAGGCTTCACATAAGACTTTCTTGCTTTACTTGTTAAACCCACAGGCTCTTGTTTTACACTGGAACAAACATTAGAGTACTTGTGTGGATGACAGCAGAGAATGCAATAAATACAAATCATATTGAAAACTCTCGGGTGTATGGTTTATGAATAGATAGAGGGGGCCAACTAAGGAACTTCGAGAGAAGGTTGCCTTAGACTGTCTTTGAGTGCCCACTGCCTTTTGCAGGAATTCCTGTTCACTCTTTCACCTGAAGACGGTACCCAGTTCATCTCCTCCAACTCTCTTACTTCCACCACATTTACATTAAAACTGGTTTCAAATTTCTTCACTTTTAGGGAGGAGCAACAAAAAGATTTTATATATCATCTCTCCTATTACCAAATAATAATGTTCTGTTTTTGGCATTGTAGGCAGCAGTTACCTAGGCAGGGTTTTTTCACCACAAGAAGAAGAAAAGCCAACTGCCAAGTGACACCTGCACATTAAACTGTTAAATGAACACAAAATAAACTTTATTTGCTAAACCACTGATATTTTGGAATTTGTTGCATAAGTGAGTGTTACTTATCTTTCTGTCTCTCTCTTTCTGTGTATATGTGTATGTTTATCCATAAATATATATGCATATGGATAAACAAAAATATACACATCCATAGACATTTGCTAGAAGCATATGCACCAGAGAGTTGAGTAGTGTTCTCTGGGTGACAAGAGGAACAGATTTTATTACTTACTTTTTTCTAAATTACCTCATTGTCTAAATTTTCTTCAGTGAATAGGCATTATGTTTATACTCAGGGAAAGAAAAACAAAATAAATGTTATATATTTTTAAATGATTCCCAGGGACAAGACCTCTTCTTTTTATAGCTTGGGGTTCCTGCCTCACTCCCTGTATTCTGCAAGCCCTCTGCCTGGTCTGGACCTCATTTTTTAGTGAGGATGGGCAAACTGTCTGTCATTCTTCCCCTCTCTACAGGCAGTTTCGGGTTTCATCAGGAGAAGGTCTTCTATATTATCTTAGCAGAAATCAGGTATACCCTAAATGGGAAACTTCTATAATGTAAACATCAAATTTACCCAAGTTAATCTATAGATGTGATGCAATTCCCCTGTAAATCAACTGGATATTTTTGGAACTTGATGCCATTCTAAAGTTCATCTGCAAGAATAAATGTGTGAAAATAGTTTGAACATTTTTTTTAAAGTAATGAGGAAGTTTGGGAATATCTGAAATTCCTATTTCTAACAAGTATTCACTAAGGCAGCATAATGTTGGCCACGTAGATCATTGAAGAAAAAAAAAAAAGAAGAGGTTCAAAAATTTCCACATGTGATAAATTGGTATGCAGGAGATAAATAATTCAGCAAAGTGTTGCAAATATCCAGGCTAACCATTTGGAGGAAACACATTTACATCCTTGGCATTAAAGGCAATGGATCTCCAGAAAAAGTCATTAATTTCAATATGGCAAAATATAGCAAAGAGAGAAAAAATGTTAAAATATGAATAGGAATTAATATCCTTAATATAGCATTATAATCAATAATTGAAAAATAACTATTTTTTTTTGAAAAATAACTTTTTTAAATGGGTAAGGACATGCACAGATAATCCCCCGAGAAATACAAAAGCCATTAAGAATATGGAAAAAGGACACAAGTTGTCCAGTAATTCAAGAGGGGTAACATAACAGGTTATCATTTTCCACTAGCAAATTGATAAAGATTGGGGAGGGGGGAGATAGATAAGGGTTCAGTTAACCGAGTCGTACACCTGCTCATCCCCAGCCTTCCATGGCCGTTCAGACACAGCTCATCACTTTTGATGCGGCCTAGGCGTCCTGCACGGCCAGCATCCTGCCTTCCTCTCCTGCATCATCTCTGTGCTCTCTCAGCTCTCTAAGTGCCCCAGCCAAATTTCCCTTCTTTCAGCTGCTCAAACGTGAAGCAGCCTAAGGGCCTCAGCTTTTGCCATTCCCTCCACCTGAGCAGATCTCCCTGCCTTCCTCCCCTACCTAAGGCCTGCCGAGGTGTCCTTCTGACTGTAGTCCAAGGGTCATCTCCCAGGGAGCTTCTCCTTCAAACAGCCATCTAGAAGTACGCCTTTGGGAGATGCTGGCCCAGACTCAGATAAGACGTTCCCTTCTTCACAGCCCTCGACCTGGGCGGTGCGTTCACACTTCTCTGTGCTTCTATGTGTGGACTGCATCTCTCTCATCACTGTGAGGGCTCCCCTGGTCCTGCCCAAGACCCCCGCAGAGAAAGCAGTCTCCCAAGACACCCTCAAGCGCACGTGGTCTTGGCGAATGCTGGTTTCATCTGCTATGTTCCCCCACCCTCCCTGCACCTAAGGATTGACCCAGAGGCATGGAAACTCCAGTCTCCCCCAGATCTCAGGTGCAATCTCCCAATGGCCTGGGAAACAGGCAATGCAACTTGATCAGGAGAGTCATAAAAGCCCCTGAAGACTTCTGAAGACCACCCTGTTGGGGAAGTTCTGCCCAGTGCCAGGGCAAGCTAATTTAGAATATAATTAGAGTTCTACAGAATTTTCAGCTGACAACCTATCCTAATTTCCAATAAAGGACGAGTCAACACCCCCAAACCATGCATATTCACGAGAATTCTTAGAAGCAGAAGCATGTCAACTTTCATCTTTGTAATGTCAACCAGAAAAACCGATTCTTCTGATGCCACCGATTTCCTCAAGCTTCCAAAAGTGCTTATCTTTTTGCTGGGTCATATGTTCACCTTCCATACCAAGAACAATGAAAACAAACCTAATATTATGTAATTTCAAAGGAAATCATTTGAATTTGATACCTGAGCCTTAGGAATCCTGAAGTAAAAATAAACACAAGCTTTCAGATAGGGAATGTTTGGATTATCATCTCTCTCATACAAATATTTTGATAGAAAACCATAGAATCTCATATAGCAATTATAGAATAAAAAAGAAGATTAAATATAAAATATGCCTCACAAATATTGCAAATATTTAATTAAATGGACAAATTCTAAAAATCAAGAAGGAGACACTCCAAAGCATAATATTTATTTAAAAGATGATATATTTTTTATTGAAGACATTGTCTGCAGAGGATAAAGGGCTTAAAAATGGAATAGAAAATTCAACAATATTAATTGATTTACCTGGCGACATTGGTACCCAAATCACTTGCTTCTCTCAAGGAATGTGCACGGTTCCACACATGCAAAAAAACTGATTTGATTTAGATTATTAATGTGATACAAACATTTCTAGCTCCAGAAGTGAGGAAAGAGCACAAAACAAGTGTTAGTTGAACTGTATACAAAGAGAACAACAGAAAAAGTGGCAACATGTTTAACTGGGGACAAATTTATTATGGAAAGTTAGTTTAGTAGCTAATATAAAAATAAGTCTACAGAGAGGATTGTGGGAAGATGGCAGAGTAG
The DNA here is from genome assembly GCA_029593785.1 of Cabassous unicinctus. Classification (NCBI taxonomy): domain Eukaryota; kingdom Metazoa; phylum Chordata; class Mammalia; order Cingulata; family Chlamyphoridae; genus Cabassous; species Cabassous unicinctus. The sequence goes on from JAQZBX010003261.1 coordinate 21,035, forward strand.
GAAGCTCCAGAAATCAGTCCCTCCACCAAAACTACTACTGAGTTGGCAGGAACTGTCCAAATCAACTACGTTGAAACTCCAGAGTCTACTTGAACACGGTGCAGCATCCAAAGGAGCAGGAGGAAGAGGCTGGTAAATTACAGTAAATATGGCTATTTCAATTGCTTGGGCCGACTCTGAAGAGGGCCATTTTTACAAAACCCCTTGGGCCAAGGAAACAGAGGAACCTTCCTCAAAACTACAGAAAACAGTTAAAGGGCTGCACAAACCAGGAAAGGACTGAACCAAGATCTGCAGCTTCAAAGCCTTAGAAGCTCCGGGTGCCCTTGCTGGTTCCAGCCCGCCTTCTCCACAATGCAGGGTGGAGCCAGCTTGCACTCCTACAGGGTCCCAGGCCCTGTTCCAGAGGGAGCGAAGCGGCTCCTGAGTGCATGCTGGAGTGCAGGTCCCTCAGTGCCAGTCTATCTGGTGGAAGTCTCAGAGGCTGTGCTGGGGAACTTCTCCTGGGCTAGCCCTCCCAGAATCTGTCCTGAGGGCACAGAAGCAGCTTGCAGATGACAGGGACAGTGTGAGAAACAATTCCGTTGAAGTGATCTGGGCAAAGGACTACCAGCATTAACGTACTCAAGACAGCACTCTGATAGGGGAGGAGATCTATTTCAAAGGTTGTAGAAGAGGCATTCACTGGAACTCCTGTAAACTATAAACAGGGGATTCCTAAGGGCTCCAGCAAGTACAAGGCCAGGAAAAGAAGCAGGCTCCCCAGCTCTGGCTCCACGTAGGCTCAGATAAGACAGAGGGGACCCTGCACTTCCGTTTATTTCAGGCTGATCTTGACAAGAAGGCTAAGCTCTAAAGGAGACAGCCAAGATTTGCCTTGGTTTGTTTGTTTTGATTAGTCCTGGCTTTCAAGAAAATCTCTGTCATATCATTACTGGGACACAAACTTAAGGAACAGATAGCTCAGGAACTAAATCTCAGCGCTAACACTTTAAAATATTAGAGTGTATAGTGTACAACAAAAGATTACAAGGCAAACAAGAAGACAGGAAATGACGACCCATTTTTAAAAGATAAAAATCCAGAAACCATCAAAACAGAGGACCAGACTTTGGAATTGCTAGACAGGGATTTTAAAAACATGATCCTTAATATGCTCAAGGGGAAAAGGAAAACAGAGAAAACTAAAATATATGAGGATAACAATAAATGAGCAACATAGGAATCTCTCCAGAGAAATACTGGCGTTGAAGAACACAATAGCTGAAATGAAAAATCCCCTAGATGGTTTCAACTTCAGATCAGAGGTGGCAAAAGAAAGAAGCAGCAATCTCAGAGACAAGAAAACTGAAATGATTCAGGCTGAGAAACAGAAAGGAAAAAAATAAAGAATGAACAGAGTCTAAGAGATCTGTGGGACACTATCAAACATAACAATATACGCATCATGGGAATACCAGAAGGAGAAGAGAGAGAGAGAGGTTCAGAAGGAATATTCAAAGAAATATTGGCAGAAAACTTTCTGAATTTAACAAAAGCTATGAATATGCACATTCAAGAAGCCCAATGAACTCCAAACAGGATAAACTCATAGAGAACCATACCCAGACATTATGGATCAAACTGTCCAATGCCAAGGACAAGGTGAGAATTCTGACAGCTGCAAGAGAAAAGCAATGAGTTAAGTATAAGGGAATACTAATAAGATTAAGATTTCTCATCAAAAATAGAGGAGGCAAGAAGGCAGTGGTATGAAATATTTATAAGTGCTGAATGAAAATAATTGCTAACCAAGAATTTTATTTTAGCAAGAATGCCTTTCAAATATGAGGGGGAACATAAGACATTTCCAGATAAACAAAAGCTGAGGGAGTTCATTACCACTAGACCTGCCCTATAAGAAATGCTAAAGGGAGTTCTTCAGACTGAAAGGAAAGGACACTAGACACTGGTCAAAGCAGCATAAAGAAATAAAGACCTCCAGTAAAGGTAACCATATGGAAAAGTATAAATGCCAATACTATTGTATTGTATATTATGCTATGTAACTCCACTTCTTACTTCTTCGATGTGCTAAAATGCAAATGCATAAGACGTAATGATAAATCCATGGTTTTGACATACAATTTACAAAGGTATAATTTTTAACAATTACAAAAGAAAGGTGGGGGCACAGAGGAGTATAGGAATGGGGCATATGTATGCTATTGATGATAAGTTTGTATCAAATCAAATCAGTCTGTTATAGATTTAGGATATTAAATTTCAACTCCACAGTAACCACAAAGAAAATACATGAGAAATATATTCAGAAAAGAAAAAGAAATTTTACAATATAAAAAAAAAAGAAAGAAAAACACAAATAAATATGGAAGAAGGCATTAAAGGAAGAATTAAGGGACAAGAAAGGTGCAAGACTGACAAACACAAAATAGCAAAATGGCATAAAAAAGTACTGCATTATCAGGAGTTACCTTAAATGTAAATGAATTAAACTCTCCAGTCAAAAGGCAGAGATTGGCAAAATGGGTGAACAAGCATGATCCAACTACATGCTGTTTACTAGAGACTCACCTTAAATTCAAAGATATAAGTAAGCTGAAAGTCAAATAATGGAAAATATATATATATCATGCAAGTAGTAAGCAAAAGAGAGCTGGGGTAGCTATACTAATTTCAGATAAAATAGACTTTCAGTCAAAAACAGTTACGAGGGAAAAAGGAAGTCATTATATCCTGATAACAGGGTCAATTCAACAAAAAGATCTGTCTATTATAAATATACAAGCACCTAACAGCATAGCCCCAAAATATCTGAAGCAAATAATGACAGACTTGAAAGGAGAAATAGACAGTACTATATTAATATTAGGAGACTTTAACACACCATTTTCAATAATGGATGGAATATCTAGACATAAGATCAATAAGGAAATACAAGACTTGAACACTACTCTAACCAGCTAGACCCAACAGACAGCACAAGAGCAGAATAAACCCAGCAGCAGCAGAATATACATTCTTCTGTAGTGCACATGGATCATTCTCCAGGATAGATCATACGTTAAGTAACAAAACAAGTCTCATTAAATTTTAAACTAATGAAATAACACAATGTATCTTCTCCAACCACAATGGAATGAAGCTAGAAATCAATAACAGAGGGAGAAAAAGAGACTTCACAAATATGTGGGAATTAAACAACATACTCTTAAACAACCAGTGGGTCAAAGAAAAAAATCACAAGGGAAATTAGGAAATATCTTGAGGCAAATGAAAATGGAAACACAACATACCAAAACTTAGCGGATGTAGCAAAGGCATTTGTGATAAGGAAATTTGTAGCTCTAAATGCTTACATTTTAAAAAAAGAGGGATCTCATATCAGAGACCTAACCTCAAAATTGGAGGATCTAGAAAAAGAAGAACAAACTAACCTAAATTGAGCAGAAGGAAAGAAATAAAAAAAGATTAGAGCAGAGATAAATACAATAGAGAATTTTAAAAAAACAATACATTCTAAGAATTAACACCAATCCTACTCAAATGCTTCCAAAAAACAGAAGGCCAAAGCCAGACAAAGATGCCACAATTTAAGAAAACTATAGACTAATATCCTTTATGAAGATAGATGCAAAAGTCCTCATCAAAATACTAGCAAATCAAATCCAACAGCACATCAAAGGAATTCTGCACCATGATCAAGTGGGATTTATTCCAGGTATTCAAGTGTGGTGCAACATAAGAAAGTCCATAAATGACTACAGAACAAAGGAAATAAAACACTTGATCATCTCAATTGATGGAGAATATCCAGCACCCCTCCCTAATAAAAACACTTAGAAAACTAAGAAGAGAAAGAATCTTCCTCAACATGATAAAGTGCAGATATGAAAAATCCACAGCTAATGTCATATTCAATGGCGAAAGACTGAAAATTTTCCCTCTAAGATTAGAAACAAGACAAGAATGCCTGCTTTCATCACTGTTATTCAACACTGTACTGTAAGTTGTAGCCAGAGCAATTAAGAAAGAAACAGAAATAAGACATCCACATTTGAAAGGAAGAAGTGAAGCCTTCCCTATTTGCAGATGACATGACACAGAAAATCCTGAAAACTCCATGACAAAAGTACTGAAACTAATAAATAAATACAGCAGAGTGGTAGAATAGAAGATCAACACACAAAAATCAGTAGTTTTTCTATACACTAGTAATGAACAACTGGAAGAAGAAATCAAGAAAAAAATCCTTTTAGATAGCAACCTTTTAGTTGATCTAGAAATAAATCTAACCAAGGGTGTAAAGGATGCATACATAGAAAACTACAAAACATTGCTAAAAGAAATCAAAGAAGACCTAAATAAATAAAAGGACATTGCATGTTCATGGACTGGGAGACTAAATATTGTTAAGATGTCAAGTCTACCCAAAGCGATTTACAGATTCAATGCAATCCCAATCAAAATTCCAATCTTCTTTGCAGAAATGGATAAGCCAATCATGAAATTTAAATGGAAGGATAAGGAGCCCAGAGTATTGAAAGCCATCTTGAAAAAGAAGTTGGAGAACTCACATTTCCCAAACTTAATACTTATTACAAAACCCCAGTAATCAAAACAGCATGGTAGAGGCACAAGGACAGACATATAGACCAATGGAATCAAAGTGAGAGTTCAGAAATAGGTCCTTGCATATATGGCCAAGTGATTTTTGACAAGGGGACCTAGTCCACTCATTTGGGAAAAAACAGTCTCTTCAACAAATGGTGCTGGGAAAACTGGATGTTCATATGCAAAAGAATGAAGATGTACCCCTATCTTACACCATGTACAAAAATCAACCCAAAATGGATCAAAGACCTAAATATAAGAGCCAGAACTATAGAAGAAAACTCTTAGAAGAAAACATAAGGAAGAATCTTGAGGATCTTGTGTTAGAAAATGATTTTTTAGACTTTATACCCAAAGCACAAGCAACAAAAGAAAAAATAGATATATGACCTGAACAAAATAAAAAAATTTTGTGCATCAAAGGATTTTATCATAGAAGTAAAATGGCAACCTACACAATGGGAGAAAATATTTGGAAACCACATTTCTGATAAGGGTTAATATCTAAAATATATAAAGACATCCTACAACCCAACAAAAAGACAAACAATCCAATTGAAAAATAGGCAAAAGACTCAAATAGACATCTCTCCTAAGAAGATAAACAAATGGCCACAAAGCATATCATTATTCACCAGATAAATGCAAATCAACACCTCAGTGAGACACCATTTCATACCCACTAGAATGGCTACTACTAAAGAAACCCAGAAAATTACAAGTGTTGGAGCAGATGTGGAGAAATAGGAACATTCATTCGTAGTTGGTTGGAATATAACATAGTGCAGCCGCTGTGGAAGACAGTTTGGCTGTTCCTCAGAAAGTTAAGTATAGAATTACCATATGACCTGGTAATCCCACTTAAAGGATATACCCAAAAGAATTGAAAGCAGGGCCATGAACAGATATGTGCACACTGAAGATCATAGTGGCATTATTCACAATTGCCAAAAGATGCAAACATCCATCAAGTGATGAACGGATAAATAAAATGTTGAACATACATACAATGGAATATTTTTCAACTGTAAAAAGGTATGAAGTTCTGATATATGTGACAACATGGATGAACTTTGAAGACATCATGTAAGTGAAATAAGCCAGACACAAAAGGACAAATATTGTATAATCTCACTGATATGAAATAATTAGAATAAACAAATTCAATGAGTCAGAAACTAGAATATCATTTATGGCAATGGCTGGGATCAGGGTAGCGAATGGGGAGTTAATCCTCAAATTGTACAGATTTTCCACTTGATTTGATGGAAAAGTTTTGGTCATGTATGGTGTTGATGGTACACAACATTGTGAACATTAATAACAGCACTGAGTTATATATTTGAATGTAGTTAAAGGGGAAAATTTAGGTTGTGTATATGTTATTAGAATAACAATTTAAAAAAAACATAAGACCATACAACATAGTGAATCCTAATATAAATGACAGACTATAGTTAAGAGTACAATTATTAACAAATGTTCTTAATAAGAATTATAACAAATGTACCACATTAATGCAAGTTGTCAATAATAGGATGGTATATGGGAACTCTGTATTGTATGCATAATTTTTCTGTAAGCCTATAACTTTTCTACCAAAAATAAAATGAATCTACAATAGCAACTGTGACTCAGATTGAGCCAGTATGCAGCACGGGGGACACCCCCTGCTGTCAGTGAGGTACCGCCCAGACTTCCCACTGCCTGGCCTTTGACCAGAGCCTGACAAAGAAGCCCTCACAGCAAGGCGTTTGGGGCCAGCCACGTTTTCTCCTCAGCCTACAGTCAGTCACCATCCTATTTCAGTTTCCCAGCACCTCTTTCTTTTCAGGAAGCGACAGAGCTCAGGGAAAAACTCACCTGGCCAGTGTCAAGCCAGGAAGGAAAGAACGCGCTTTGAGATGGGTTTGGGGGTAATTTAGGGGAACTGAAAAAGACTCAGCTAATGAGAGGACTACAGTGGGCGTCGTCCACAAGCACTGAGGTAAGGACGCCGGGTCATTCTCAGGAAAGGGCAGGACTGGATGACGTGGGAAAACAAGAAGGGATCTACCTACCCTTAAGAAATCGCCCAGAGAACAGCAGAGGGAGAAAATTGGGATGAGAGTACCTCCTCTCATATTTTTTTTAGATGAAAGCATTTTTAAAGGAATATAGAAGCCAAAGTAAAAAATAAAATCGCAACAAAGAATATTTAAATAAAATGAAATGTGGAAGGACATGATTCTTTTACTACCACTTGATTTTGTCCAATTTTTTAAAAAGGCTATGTCAAGTCAGGCCGGTGTCATTTGATTGGTCATCCATACATGACAGACATTTCTGAGGAAAAGAAGAGAACTGATGGCTATTTCTGGGCTGGACAGGAGGGGAGCAAGTGGAGGGGGAGGGATTGTGCTATAGGAAAGTCTCAACTCCCTTCATGCCCAAAGTGGACACGGCCTTTAGCCTGGACTTTAAGTGATAACCTCAGACCCCAGAACACATCGCCAGCAAGTCCAACAGGCGAATGATCACAAGTGCTGGCTGCTGAGCATGCAGCCGAGTACCACAGAGCACAGGAGCAACGAGCGAGAGAAATTTCTGTGCAGAGAGGAGGAAAAAGATGTTCCGCACACCAAAGGCTCTGCTTTGTATGGTCTTCTTATATCTGGAGGAAAGGCTGTCATTCCTTGGATCTGAAAAGAAAAGAGTAGACAGTGCAAATGAGCAGGTGATTTAAGAGCTGGACTACTCATCAAGAGGGGACAGAGGGATGGAGGGGTGGCTGCTGAAGGAGTCAGATAGCGGGAATCAGAAGGCTTAGGGTTTAGCAGCAAGTGGAGCAGAGGGCTAGACACACTCCTTTAGAAAAGAAAAATACAAAACAGGCTCCACTGCTTTTCAAAGCTCTACTCACATCCTATTCCTGTTTCACTCCAACTTTAGTTTTAGAATAAATTTCCCTCTTCAAAGAGAGTGGACTCCTGAGTGTTCAGTCAAGCCAAGCAATTAGTGAATAAAAAAATTATCACATATCAAATTACAAACAGTCAGATTTATGGATAGTCGTCTGGCCCTTAGGTTTTCCTGTTGTGGATTCAGGAGAAATGTGACCTTTGGGTTCTTAGAAGGTTAAAGCAAAGCAGGGCTTACCGACCACTCTGCATTGTCCGTCTTGGAACATCTCACGTTCACGGGCAGCCCAAGGACAAGCTTATTGAAGGAGAGACCTTCCTTTTTAGTCCATCTAAATTTATTCATGGCATCCATGAAAGAAAGGTTTTTATACTGCTTGGGGCTTTTGATTATGAAAGGCCACGTCCTGAATTTAAAATAAACAACCACAATTAGTCACGTTCAGAACAAAAGCATTACATGCTTCCTTTAACTTTCTAAAATAAACATCAAATTACACATACAGATAACCAAATGAAAAAGCATTGTTGAATTCACTAAAAGAAACACATACCAAAGATGGAGCCTTTAAAAAAATGATAATCCCTGTTTTAGTAGCAGATGAGTATTATTTTTAGACAAAAAAATTTGCCTGGGAAAACTTCCCCAGAACCTCACAATGCTTCACTCATTTATTTTGGTTAGGCTGGGCATCATTTATTTCTGAAGAGTATGAAGATAATGTTGTGATAAAGAAACTTGTAGATTATTAAAAAGGTATGGAAACAGATGTAAAATTCAAATCCACACAGTTGAAAAGCCTGACCCCTGCTGGCTGCCCTGTTTCAGTTTGCCTAAGAAGTGAGAAGATAAATACAAAAGATCTGAACCAGGGTTTTAAATTTTTTTCTGAGAACAAAAACTACCATGCAGATGATAGACTGTGCTTCCACTTGTCACTCTAAAAACTGCATGTTAAATGTCCAACAAAGAAAGAAGAAATCGCAGAAGCATGAAATGATATGCTTGGAAAGGTATCCTGTAGTTGATATCTTTCATTAAATAAAAGTTTATATAATTGATTCCTAAAAAAAGAAAAAATCTTGGCACATCACAAACATTTACATAAAGAAATTAATCCATGGACCTCCCAAGAGATTATCACGAGTGACCAATAAGTAGATGATTCCCATGGCACCGGAAGAGAACGTTCCAGTGAAAGGAACTCATTCCTTGAATCTCTGAGACAGAGCACAAATGAGCAGCGAGAGTGACGGGGGACACAGAAAGAAAAGGAAGATGCTCAGACTTCTTTGACTTGTTAGTTCATTATTCATCACAGGAAGGAACGTTTCTTCTACCTTGTCCTAAGCCTTTCATTCTCAAGTTTCAATGGGCATGCAGCTTTGACTTAATAATCTGACATTTGCTGAGCAATTTTATTTTTTCTCATCCTCACCATTAGAGTAAGATAAATTTAAAGAAGAACAAATCTCAATTTATTTTTATGTGGTCCATTTTTGGAGTTTCCTGAATATCATTTAACACTAACTAATCATCATCATCATCATTATCATCATCTTATTATTCTGGCCACACAGCTAATAGCATAACTCTCCTGGCACCTTTTTAAAAAATAATTCCTAACATTACAGGTTTTTATTTTTTCCTGTATTCAATACGATTTTTATATTATCATTGACTATTGTCCCTCAAGTAATTGACGATGCCCTTTTCATGTATCCCATGCCCATCCTTGTAGAATTTATCCAACTAGGATAGTGAAAGAACAAGCTCGTGGCTCTCCTATGCCTAAATTGTAAATTGCAACAAATTTTGAAATTAGTTGTATGTATTAAGTCATCAGCATTCGCTTAAACTCCTGGCATTTGCATTTGCAATTAAGAGAGTAATGGAATATTTCTAAAACTCAGAATTTGTGTAGCTTAAGATTACAATTTTTTTCTGGCCCCATTTTCAAGCCCTATCTGTTCTGATAAGTTTATATTATAGGTATTTTATTTTTTTCATGTCTCAGAGTACATATTTTCTATTACTACAGTAGCAGAACATTTTTATCAAAGCCTATCCTTCAAGACACTTTTTATTCATGTTGAAATCAGAAAATCAGAAAATCTATATTCTTTAATTGACCTTGCTAAAATTTTTATCTGAAGCCTCAGTTAGTTTAAATCTGGAATCTTGAAAAGCATGTTAACAAAATTGCTTTGAAAACATAGTGCAACCAGTTAGCCATTTTACCTTATTAGATAAGAGAGAAGATTGGGGCATATTTACAATCTGTTAGTAATATTTAAATTAAATCTATATTTTTTACTTGAGCTTCTATCAAAATCTATTTACGAAGGACACAGAAAATTTTTTCTTACAATAGTAATGGATTTGTTTTCTTAATTCCAGTAACTGTTGATTTTACTTTTGAGACCATAAATATTTGCTATTGCACCCTGCAACTGGGATAGAATATTGTGTTTACTTAATGTCGTAAACTATTTGTTATGGAGGTTGGTTTTTACCAATTCATTGACTACTTCATAACTTTGCTAATATGTAATATTTGACTTCACTTGACATGCAGAAGCCACGAAGACCCTCTGTATTAGCTTTCTCCTTCCAAGCCTCTTGTTAATAAACCTTGAGATGCTAAACACACTCATCTCTAAAAGAGCAGCACAGCCTTGAGTTTTCCTTTGATGGCCTAAGCCGGTTCAGCAGAAACTGAACAATATACAGTTGATCTACACAGATCTACATTTGATGTGCATTTGATCTCCACTGTATATATCTGATAATTCAGAACCTCAAAATGCATTCTGCTTTACTGGGATCTTTTCATAATACAATATAAAATAAAAATAGTTGATGTCTACATAATATACAATATAAATGACAATTATAATAATAGCTCATTTCAATTGAGCATTTCCCATGTACTTGGTACTGTGCTAACTCTCCCCCCATCAAATATGTCTTATTCAATCCACACAATAACTCTATGAAGAAGGCTTGTGTAATTATTTTCCCTATTTATATAAAATGAGGAAAGATTTAGAAAGTCTAGGTGACTTGCCCAAGGTCACACAACTTTATAAGTGGTAGAGCAAGGAATTGAACCCAGGAATGTCTGGCCCCATTTCCAAAGTGTTAATAAGTATTCTGTCTCTCAATTCATAGGCAAAAGTTTTATTAAAATATGATTTTTCTTCTTTTAAAAAATTTACTTCTTTTTTTACTTAAAAATTTTTATTGTGGTAACATATATATAACATAGAAATAAATATATATAAAACTTTCCATTTTTACCATTTTTCATGTACAATTGAGTGGTATTGATTTCATTCACAATGTTGTATTACTATCAAAACTTTTTCATCACTTCAGACAGAAAGAATAAGTGGCTTCTTTCAGATGAGAAAATTGGCAGACATTGAGTTTAATGATGCCAATCATTATACACTCCACGCAGATGCCAAACTCACAGAATTTTTTAAAAGTTGTCATTGATACTTTCAATGGTTTATGTCACTTCAGCCCAAACTCATATTCCTGAAATAATTAGGTCAAAATAATCCATAATAAAGAAATATATCTAAATCAGAACTAAGGCGAGAGAAAAAGAAAACAACTAATTGGCAAGAAATTTAACAAGGCCACAAAGAGAACTCAGTAGTAGCATTATCCGCACTTCATCACCAAAACCAAAGAGTATCAAAGTTGAAGCCATTGGACTTCTGCTTCTGTCTCCCTGCCCCCCAACCCCTCCTACTCTTCCCCTTAAGCTGCTCATTTTCTCTGTTTCACAAACACACAGAGAAGGGATGCTTTCACTTTTAAAAGGAAAGTAAAACATTTTTTGGAGACTTTTCCCCTGAGGCTTGACAGATAAGCAGACCCTGGTCAATACTTGATGCAAAATGCTCAGCCTGTGGACTTTCAACAGCCTCTCAAGCAAAGATAGAAGCTTTGCAGGTATCACAGCTCCCAGTGTTCATGTAAGGGGTGAACCAAGCTGGGGTTTCTTAACTATCTTCCCTCCCAAATAGCACACTAGGGTGGCCACTTCCCTGGAGATGGAAGGAGAGGGAGGGGGAGTGGAGGAAGGCGAATGAGGTAGAATCTGCAAACCAAGTTAATTTTCTCTATTCTATATACTGAAATTTGCTGACATAGAAGTACAGAGTTCTGTTGTTTTCACCTGTGCACATAAAACTTGTATTTACTTGTGTTATATATCAATCAAGGATTTTAAAAATTAAATGGTATTTCTCCAAAATCTTTGAGAAAAGATGGCACTCCAAGCCAATGCACCGTGTTTTTCCTGAGTCCTCATTACCTCCTGTTGTAAGTCTGGAGCCCCAGAGGTATGTTAACTCTGACTGAGAGACACAAAACTGAGTTTAGGAACAAACATCATCCAATTTCTTTTATATGATGTAATTTTATAAGTGTATTTATGGCAATAAAGAACTCTGTGCATAAGAAATCTGTGAAATTTGCTAGTTCCTAATACCTGAATAAAAAAATAGGCAAAGTTAAATTAGGAATATTAGAAACTTCGATACTGTCATCCCTAAATGACTAATCACCTTCTAGTAGAGGAATTCATGCATTTAATATTGGATCTGCGCAGCTTCTTTATTTATTTGTGCCCATACTCTCTCTCTCACACATGCACACATCCCACCCAAGCACATCGAACATCACCTTGTTAAGTCACTAAATTGAGCACTCTTTCTTCACTTTATAGAGGTATGAAGGTCACTTTCAATTTTAAATAAAACTGATGTCACCCATACTCTCATTACTGAGACATGAGAAAAACAAAGGGTACTATACGATCAGGACTTTTATATCCTTCAATCCTGACTGCCTTTTTCTTTTAATTAAGGTAAATGTTTCTTTGCTGACTTTTAAATGCCTTACTTTATACAGAGACCTTAAAGTTAAGTGTTAAAAAATAAGAGTACTCAGCATCAAACTAAATTAAATATATCTAGTAATGATCTAAATTCTCTATAATGTTTTAAGATTAAAAGTGTAAGAATTGATACAATCCGGAATTAGGATCAAACAAAAACTTGACTTGAAAGGGGGCTATTTATATTTCTATACAAAGACCTTTAAATATACTAAAAGCTACAGCTAGGTTTCATTAAAATTAAAAAAAAAATTTAAATCAAATAGTAAGAATCAAATTTACTTCTCAGAAAGGTAAGGTGCCTGTTTTGAGAAACAGAAAATCAACTTAATCAGAGAAATGCTTGGGGGAAAATCATCAACCTGTAATCACTCAAAATACCACAAGGTGGCGCTTGAATCTCTATTAAGACCCGTAGGTCTTAATAAATCTGAATTTTCTGCAGCCTTGCTGGTAATAGTGAATAGTGTAATCATTGCAACCGACGAAATCTTAAAAAGCTTTGCTGCTATATAAGCCAGTAGATTCATATTCAATGTGATTGCTCAGCATGAAGTGACAGAAGACGTGTAATCACATTCATTAACTTACTGTAGGTAAGTGGAGAAGGGATATAGACAAAATCTAATCCAAGGGTTTATATAGGAGACAGAAGTGACCTAGGCTGGGCGACCTGGGGAACGTGGTCTCCAGCCTCTCTGAGCTGGCGTCTGTCATGTCTGTCATCCAGCTTCCCCTCTCCATTCCTACCAACTGTGCTTAGTCCCTACACCAACACACGTCCTACTTCTCCTCTCTGCCATCTCCAACCTACCCTACATCATGCACCCAGATCATCCATGGAAATAAAAAAAGAACACAAAAAGGATAAGCCCTGAAACTGTGAATATTTATCCTGAGCATTTTTTCTTAAAGAGACTAAGCTATAAATCAAAAAGCAGGTATCTTTGTAGGAGCTGGTTCTTCTGCCATCACTGGGACTGGAGATTAGTTAAGAATCTTAGGAAAGTTATTAGAAATTAAAACAGTTACATTTCTACACATCTGAGCTATGGTGTGTAAATGTCTACCCAGATACACATGCAAATAAAAGACATTGTTTATATAACACCGTAGTTCATAAAAATAAATAGGGCTATATTATGATTTTATAATTCAATATTGATGGGTAATTTTCCTTTGTAAATCCAATCAAAACTCTAAAACGTGTTTTCCTGAAAAGGTAGCAAAGGTTATTGCAATATACAATGGTAGAGTAAGTTCCAATTTTCCAACAAAAATAAAGCAATTTATATTTGTAGGTTCATGCCAACCAATGGAAAGTTTAAAAGTTTAATGATATGTATACCTGATCCTCCCACTTTACAAAAATTGAAAAGCAGATGAAGGTGAATTTGTGGCCACCTTTCTTTCCTGAGCCTCCCTAAAAGTCCCACTCCTGTTTTTTGTTTGTTTGTTTGTTTGTTTTCTTTTGTTTATTAGAGAAGTTGTGAGCTTACAAAACACTTACGAATACCATACAGGATTCCCATACATTGCCCCAACAACAACTTACATTCTTGTGACACACTTGTTACAAATGATGAAAGAACATCATCCTAATATTACAACTATCTATAGTCCATAGCTTATATTTGGTGTACTTTTTCCAAACCCACTCCTGTTTTAAAACTCTTATTGCTAGTGTCTTGCTTCAGAATAAAGGGGGAGAGGGAAGGAAGAGACATGGAAGAGCTAACCAAAGAAACAGTGGCTATATAAAGCTGCATCACAGACTCTCCCTCTACCAAACAAAAAAGTGTATGACCAAAACAAAAACTAGTAAAGCAAACAAAAAATTATTATCGGACTTCCACTTCTGGCCATGTTGGAGTAACTGACACAAGCTTTACCCTCCTACTGTAAATAATTCACAAACTGGACAAGCAATATAAAAGAGCTATGTTTGGACACTGGAAAACAGGCAGCATAGAACTAAGATCCCTGAAAGAAAGGAAACAAATGAGTTCAACTCTGTGTTCAACCCAGCTTTCTGCTGGGCACTTTCTGGACCGCCCTGCAGGAAAGGGCATTCTCAAACAGAGAGCAGCCATCTTGCCCAGTTCAGGAGACAAAGATGACAGTTAGGAAAGTCTGAGGCAGCTGGAATTTTCAAGGCAGAGCACTGAAGAGGATAAAACTACGTAAAGAAGGCATATGTGAGGATCCCCTGAATCTGTAATTGAGTAATAATCCAACTACACATAGGGAGAAATTCCATGAATCTAAGCAAAACACAACTGGGTACCTGGAAGACAATTTCCAGAGCTTACTGCGGGCTGCCAGACATTCAAGCTTCAGCAAGGCAGAACACTCAGTAGGCACTGGAAACTGAATCAGGCCTTAGTAACAGAGCTAAGCCAGGCCGCGGGTAAATGGCTAGTCTAGACTCACCCTAAGAAGGTTCTTTAAAGAAATAAAAACAATCTAGTACACATGCACATAAAAGTCACAATGTCCAGTATGCATGTCTAATAAAAAATCACTAGGCATGTGAATAAACATGTACATGAGACCCTTAACAAGGAGGACAAGTAGTCAATACTCAGACACTTAGAAATGACAGATTGAAGAGTTAGCAGACAATATTAAAACAGAAACAAGAAATATTATTATAAAAGACACATGCACAAAACCTCTATAACTAAAACTACAAAATAGTGCAGAGAAAAATTAAAGAACACCAAAATGAATGAAGAGATAGACCATGTTCATAGATTAGAAGACTCAATATTGTCAGTTCTCGCAAATTGATTCAGAGATTCTGCAAAATCCAAATCAAATCCCACCAGGCCATTTTTCAAAGAAAATGACAAGCTGATTTAAAAATATATATGTAAATGGAATGAACCTATAACAGCCAAAACAAGTTTGAAAAAATGGAAGAATGACAACATTTGTGGACTTACACTCTTATTTGAAGATTACTATAAAACTCTAATAAAGTATGATAATAAAAGAATATTGGGTCCAGGTATAGTCAATACATGGTCAACTGATTGTCAACAAGGCTCCAAGTTTATTCAATAGGAAAAGAATATATCTTTTTCATCAAATGGTTCCTGATGAACTTGATATTTGGACAAAAAAAAAAAAAAAATGAAACTCAACATTTACCTCAAACCACACACACAACAAATCAATTCAAAATGGATCATCAGCCTAAATGTAAAAGCTAAAACTGCACAAATTTTAGGGAAAAATAGGAGAAAATCTTCAAAACTTTGGATAGGTGAAGATTTCTTATACCAAAAGACAGGTTACCAATTTCAAAGAACACAGTTAAGAAAATGAAAGTCAAGCCACAGACAGAGAGAAATTATTTGTACACATATATCTGGCAAAGGACAAATCTAAAATATAAAGAACTCTTACAAAATATAAATAATTCTTGCAACTGCATAATAAAAGAGAGCAAGGAGACCAATTGAACATTGAACACAAATTTGAACAGACAATCTAAAATGGAACATACATAAAGGGTCAATAAGTATGTGAAAAGATGCTCAACATGATTAGTCTTAAAAGAAATGAAAATAAAAGCCACAATGAGATAACACTTTATATCCACCAGAATGCATAAATTTTAAAAGATTGAAAACATAAAACACCAGCAAGAATGTGGAGCAATAGGAACTCATACATTAGTGATGGAAACCTAAAATGATAACAATGATTTTTCAGAACATTTTGGGAATCGTATAAAGTGAACATAAACATTTTGGGAATCTTAAAAAGTACACAACCCAGTGATTCCACCACCAGGTGTAAACCCAGAGAAACACACACATATTAGTCCATACAAGGACCAATACGAATATTTTACAGCAGCTTTCTTCTTAATAGCCAGAAACTGGAAACACCCCAAATGTCCTTCAACTGTGAATCTATACAGGAATTGTGATGTGTCCATACAAGGGATATGACTCAGCAACAAAAATGGAATGGACTGCTGATATATGCATGCGCATAGATAAATCTCAGAAACATTATTCTGAGTAAAAGAAGCTAGACACAAAAGAATACATACTACATAATCCCATTTATATAAAATTCTAGAAAAGATCAAATTAATACTTAGTGACAGAAAGCAAATCTGCAGTTTCCTGGGAAGTAGATTTATCTCCAGATGGGCATAAGGGAACTTTCTGAGAAATGGAAATGTTCTTTATCTTGTCTGTGATAGGGTTAAATAAGTGCATGCATCTGACAAACTCTTCTAACAGGAAGTTTAAAAGAGGTGCATTTTATTGTATGTAAATTATACCTTAAACATTTGACTTAAAATACATACATACTAAGTATTAGAACTAAAAATGTATCTTCAATAAGCAGACAAAGAGCACAACCTAAAGCCATACACTTCACATCTAATTGTTAAAGAAGGAAACAAGGAAATCTGACCAAATGGCACAACTCCTAATCCTCTTCATACTCCCTGACTAAGGAAGTGAATGTTGGGGAGTTCGCAGTAAAGTTTGCTCCAGGGCTGCAACAGACTTGATGGCATAATATGGAGCCTGGGACATCCTCCCATAGAAAGGGATTCAGCCCTGTTGAAGACTGAATCATATCCCCCATAAAGACATGCTCAAGTCCTAACCTCCCAGTCCTGGGCTTGTGAACCTGTTTTAGATGTTTTCATTAGTTGAAGTGTGGACTTATTTGAAGATCCTATTTAGATGAGGCCAGACTGAATCAGTACGGACTTAACCCATATGACTGCAGTCCTTATAAGCAAAGGAAATTGGTCACAGAAGTAGAAACCAGAAATCAGCGGAAATCAGAGGAACAGAAATAAGGAGAGAGATATCACCACTTTCCATGAAAACTTATGGGAAAGCTACAGACTGGTAGAAAGCAAGTCCCGCCAATACTTTGATGTTGGACTTTTAGACTCCAAAGTCATGCGACAATGAGCTCCTGTTGTTAAGCCAACAGGTTGTGTGGTATTTGTCATAGCAGCCCTGGTAAGCTAAGACAAGCCCCAATCAGCTAGTCTTCCTCAAACATTTGATAAAATCCCAGGAAGGAACAACCCGAGCATTCTAATACAGAGTACAGAGTTCCACCCCTACACCTACAACCGTTTATCCTCAAACGACACATAAAATAGGTCATCCAGTCCTCACACTGCGATGTGGAGAGAAAGAAAACTAGTGTCAGATATGCCTGGAAGGAAGTCAAGAATTCACCTACATTGTATCAGAGCAGAAAGAGGTTTTGGATAAAAGGGACTTAACATAAGCAAGAAATGACTTAAGCATGAAAACACAAGGAAGAAAAAGAAACTATGTCACATTGCATGTAAAGAGACAGAAATACTGAGTCTAAAAGAAAATATAAAACAATTATTTGGGAGTGAATTTCCACAAGTATAAAAACATGACTTCAATCAAACAAGAGCGCAAATATTAGATGATACAAACAACAGAATGAGATGAAAAGGAAGCCTGCAGACAAAAGGAAATAAATTTAAGATGACATAAATTTAGCACCAAAACAGCAAGAAGCAGATGAATAATCCTGAAAAGTTAAATTTTTTAAATTTTTAAAAAAAATTTATAGATATAATAAAAGAAAATTTCTCTGATATGAAAAACACAGGAATATATGTATTGAAAGAACACTTTTTATTTAAGAAAAACTTGATTCAGAATGCTAAACATTGAAATAGCTTTGATTTAACTTATGAAACGTGCAGGTAAAGGAAAACATCTTCCATTCATCTAGGGAGATTTCCCTAGAGAGAGGACGTATAGAAGAAAAAGGACATATGACCCCAAAATATTATATCCACCAAAATGCAATGCAAATATAAATGCAGAAATCCTTAAACACAAGAACTCAGGGCACAAATCACCCAGAAGCCCCTTCTGATTAAACAACTTGAGGATAAAACCCTGATGAATCAAATTAAAGAACCTGGAAACGCAGAAATCATATACAAATTAAGCATCATCACTGAATCTATGTAAATATAAAAGTTGCATTAAGCAATATGGAGGTTATGGTTTCAAAATTAAATGTAAATATTAAAAATCTTGAAAATTCAAAAGTAATAATATAAATAATATATATTTGAAGATGTAGAGAAAATGTGAAAGTGTTAATGCCCTCATCTTTCATGACCTAATATTCAAACATGCGGTTAAAAAAAAATTCCAAATCTTCATGTCTTTTATGATCTCTTAACTCAACATTTGAGGGCCCCTATAAAAAATACCATCTATCATGGTTAGAAACAACAACATTATTTATTTGAAGTTCAACAATTGCTTCAGGTTTACTTTAGTTTCTTTTCCTTCTGATACATTTATACAAAATTAAAATTCAATGTTTTCATTCAAAACATTCACACATATTACAATCTTTATAATATTAATCTATGCATCTTTATACCTAGAAAGATATTTGTAATAATGTTCAATTAAGGTTGGAAACATTTATTTCTAAGTAATGGGATTTGAGGTGACTGCTCTTGCCTTCTTTACAAATTTTCTGTAAAACCGGAATTCTTTAAAATAAGCATGTGTGATTTTTACATAATAGAAAAGCAAAGTGATTTTTCCTGCAAAGAAAAAGAGAAACACCGCAGTTGGTTCTTTTTCTCAAAAATGTAACAAATAATACAGGACCTTACCAGCGCGTAAACGCCACGTGATCTGCAGTGTTGCTGGGTAGTGCCGTAGCAAGTGCATGTTATACCTAAACTCATTATCTCCTCTCTTACCTAACCTTGGTGAGTTTTTAAGTTTTCTTTTAGCCTTCCTGGATGTGGGAGGCAGAGAAGAATTGCCTCCCCCAAAACAGACAATGAAATTGAGACAGGATGTAATTGTCTTTATTTTTCTAACCAACCCATCCTCTAATCCTAGGATTGCGACAGAATGTTTACAATAAAACGCAACCCCTAATTAACCATTACGGTGAAAGCAAAGAATAGGAGCTTTGAGGGCATACCCTATACCATATCCTTTTTTAGTACTGTATCCTGAAACCAAATTAGCAATATCCTTTCGCGCAAGCCAGAAAGAAAAGCACCCAAACCACTTTCCCCTTTCTGATCTTTCAGCCAGTACCTTGTTGGTTTGGCCTTCAACATCATTTATGTCACTGTAATGATGAACTGGACTTGAGAGTCTGATTTAGAGTCTAACCATGTGTTTTTAAATAGAGGCTCTTTTTACTTGCATTTTTGAAGAATAAATAAATTTAACCATGAACTTAAATGGTTTTATGTGGGCAACATTTCAAAACTGGCCTTGTTGTGTGAAGCAACTTTCCCTGTCTTTCCAAGGCAGGAAAAATACAACATCCATGTTTCCTGGGATAGACCAAAGGTTTGGACACTGGCAGAGTTCACTGGAAAAGGAAGCCAAGCATTTTTAGAGGCTTCACATAGGTTAGAATCAAAATAAAATTGGGCCATAGAATGCATTTCCTTCATCATGTGAGCATACAGCTTTGACTGTCCATTTGTTTTCAACATTTTCTCAAATTAATCTTTGATGAGAAAAAGTTTCTATCAATCTGTAAAGAAACAATCCAAAAGAAAAAAAAAATGACTACTTAAGTCTTAATAAAGAATAATATATCAATACATTTAAAAAAGACTTTATCCTAGTCATTTTAGATTGACATTTTATGAGCTGAGTTTGTATTTGCATTACTATTTTATTTATTTGATTGCATATGTAATTATTTATTTTGCATTAAAAGGCAGTACAATATATGTATAAATCAGGAGACCAGAATATGAAACATAGCTTCCATATATACTATGTGATGTTGAATAGTTTCTTAATCTCTTAGTTTGTTTTTTTTTTTTCCTTCTTTAATCTCTTAGTTTTTATTTCCTCCTCTATAAAACTGGGGTTACCTGTCGTGCTATACCTACCACAAATGTGTGAAAATAAACTAAATGAAATTGTGCCTGTGAAAATATTTGGTAAACTACAAACTAATTGGCACAAACATTTTGTTGTTTGCATTTTACTACATACAGACTTCTGGTGGTCATTGGTTGTTTGGATTAGGTACTCAGGAGAACAGATCTTCTAATGGTTAAGTTTTACTAAAAAGAGTGTTCTTATAATCCATAATTTATAATCATGGCAATATTTAAAAGCAAAAATAGACAATATTTATATTGTTGTTCAACATTGCTTTTTACCACATCTTCATTAAGTAGTTTTTTTAGCCTCTCCTTAAATACACTTCCTCAAAAATCCATGTCTACCTTTTGCCTAGTTAAGCCAGTTTCTTCCATTTTGAAATTTCTAATCATTAGAAAACTCTTCCTTTTGTTAAAACAATATCTACTATCCCAAAATTTCCACCATCATCCCAATTCTTCTCTCCAGTGTTATAAGAAGAGAAAATCCTTTTCCTACAACCTTAATATTTACAAAGCAGAATTCTCAATTTCTACTTAACTTGTTCCTCTAACACCATTCACACTTCACCATTGAATCTTTATTCTTCTCTTTCCCTCACCACCTCCCTGAGATGCAATCAATCCACAAGTCCTATGAGCACTACCTACAAAAGATAATCTGAATGTTATCAATTCATAAACTCTCACGCCACCACCTTGGTCCAAGACACCATACTCTCGACCCAACAAACACAACAGTCTCCTGATTGGTGTTCTTTCCAATCTTTCCCTCTAGAGTCTTTTCTCAAAACAGCAGCCAATTTGACTTTGTTTTTACCATATAACAGCTTCTCTTTGCAATTAAAACCCAAAGTCCTTGTGTTGCCTGTAAAGCCCTACATGATCTGGTCGCATTTGCTCTCAGACCTCCTCGCTCATTCTCTACCTCACTTCACACTGCTCCAGCCAAACTCACCTTCCAACTGCTCCTTGAATATCCCAGGTTCACATCCAACATAGGGCCATTATGCTGGCTTTTCTCTCTGTGTAGAATATACTTGTATATCTTTCCATAGCTGTCTCTCATCATTTAGGTCTCTATTCATATATCACCTCCCCAGAGAGGCCGTCACCACTCTAGAGCTATACTCTATCAATAGCTACATACTTCCTTCCCTGTCTTGACTTCATAATATCTACCACTGTCTAAATTTTAAAATTTATATTTATTTGCTTACCTCTCTACTCCTCTAGCAATATAATCTCAAAGACTAATATGTGCCTTATTTATTCTTTTATCTTGAGTAGTTTCTATGATAAGCAATCATGCAGAAAAAAGTTAGGATAGCAGGCCTGAGACAGCTGGTTCAAAGTTGACTGGTTCAAAGTTGATCTATGGCTGGCATCTGGAAACCTGACCAGTAAAAAGTTGCCTACACTGAAAAGCTTTCGACAAATTATAGAAGTGGCTCAGTGTGCCTAGATTATTGGCACAAACAACATGGCTTATACTGAATACCTGCTTTCCTTCTGGGAATCTGGAATTTCCATATATGCAAGGCAGAGGGTACTTATATGACCATTCTCAAAGAAATATCTGAGCACTGAGTCTTTAATGAGCTTCTCCAGTAAACACTTCATGCAGGTTGTCACAATTTGATGATGATTGAATTACATGTGAACTCTGACTTCACCAGGAAATAACTCTTGGAACCTTGCACCTGGTTTCTTCTAGATTTTGCTGCATGTGCCTTTTGCTTTTGTTTATCTTTCTTTGTATACTTTCACTGGAATAAATATTATCCATGAGCACAACTGAGTCCTGTAGGTCCAACTAGTGAATCACTGAAGCTGGGACTGGACTTGGGGACCTTCAATACAACAACCAAGAAGCTTACCTGGTTTCCCCAATTGAAAATAACCAAGTGGAATAGAACATAAAAGAATCCCATAACATGTTATTAATGCCAACATAAAAATATGGTCTTTCCTTCTCTAAAGTCTATTACCCATACCATGAAATCCATTTACTACTTACGTGACTGGCCTGTAGATCTCCTTAACACCAATGAACTTAAGTTGTTCCATAATGTCTGGAATACTTGCACATCGAGTAAGATTAATTCTTGGGTAATAAAGAAGGTATGAGAGACACATTTCATTCCTGGTGCTTAGTCCTCCCTGAAAATAGAGATCTTTTATTCAGAAAAGTATAGGTTCCACTGTCATCACTTCTAACACTTAAGCCACAAATGTCACAATATTGAAAGATATGAGTATTTAAACATAATAAATCTTAAAGCTGAAGAGTAATAATCTAAATGACAATTTGGCTTTTTAAAAAGTTGTAACACATCTAAAACTAATAAAAATCACTTCCATTGCTGAAAAGCTATCTTTCTTAACTAACTTAATATTCTCCTTAAGGTTCTGTTTATACAATATAAAATTCTCACCACAGGGAACAATTCAGAGGATCATGGGGATGTTCAGTTAACATGATACCAATAAATCTAGGCAACGTGAAAAATGGCAAGTTAGTTACCTTCTTAAAAAAAAAAAAAAAGACCTTCTCTCAAAGACCAAATTCCAGAGTTACTACAACATATTATTTCAATGTCCAATTTTTAACCAAAAATTACTAGACATTAAAAGAACCAGGAAACTATGACCTATATACTAAAAAAGTTGGTCAATATAAACTGTTTGTGAGAGGATTCACATGCTGAATTTAGAAGGCAAAGACTTAAAAATCAGGTATAGGCATATTCAAAGAATTAAAGAAAAATATGTTTAAATATTTAAAGGCAAATATATTAAAAATGAGTGAACAAAAAGGAAAAGCCACCAGAGAAAGGCAAGCATAAAAAAGAATCAAGTAGAAATTCTGCAGCTGAAAGGTAACATAACTGAATGAAAAATCCATAGGATGAGTTCAACAGCAGATTGGAAATGGCAGAGGAAAGAATCAATGAACTTGAAGATACATCAATAGAAATTATCCACTCTAAATAACAGAGATAAAAAAATACTGAAGAAAAGTGAAAGCATCTCAGAGACCTGTAGGATGATATTAAATGTTCCAGTATATGTGCAACGTAAGTCCCAGATGGGAGGGGAAAGTAAAGTAGGGGAGAAAAAAAAATTGTACAAATAATGGCTGAAATCGTCACAAATTTAGTGGAAATCATTAATTTATAGATGCAAGAATCTCAACAACCCCCACATAAGATAAATACAAAGAGAGCCATACCTAGACACATCATAGTCATATTGCTGAAAGCCAAAGACAAAGAGAAAATCTTGAAAGCAGCAAGAGAAAAATGACACATCACATAAAGTGGTACAATGATATAATTGACAGCTAACATCTCATCATAAATGACATATGTAACAAAAGACATTGGAGTTATATATTCAAAGGCAGCAACAAAAAAGAACCTGTCACCCAAAAAAACCTATATCCAGTAAATCAATCTTTCAAACACAAAAGTGAAGATTTAGTAGTATTTTTTGTGGCAATAAATTAATGTAGTGGCTAATATGTAATTACTTTACAAATTGCAAAAACATAATGTCTTGCACTTGATGAACAAGCAGAATTGGGCAAAGGGAGAAGCTGATCCAAAAATGAAATTTCAATTGATGTCTAAGTAAATATCGTATTTAATCCTAAGACTGGGGTTGTCACTTAGAATTGTTCTAAATTGTACAAAGTGAACTGGGCCTTTGCATGCCCACAACAGCCCATAATTGGCTGCTAGATGCCCCCTGGGTGGGAGCATAACTTTAAGTGAGGCATTTCCTGCTGGAAAGGACAATTCCCAGTGAGAGACCCTGTTATGAGCTGTTATCACCTGATATTCCCAGTAGCTGGAGTTTGGCTGTGTTGGCCCTGAAAAAGGTGTCTAGGCAGAGTACCCAAATATCCACTACAATAGTAATTTGTTGTTTATTATGTCTTTAGTAAAATATTTCATTCAAGCAAAAATTATATATAAGGCACAAGAAAAAATAAAACCAACACCACTGTACTAACAACATCAGATGCCTATTGACCATCCTCAAACCTTCTTCCTCACCCCAATCAAAGAAGGCCATTATCTTAATATTTTCTTTATCATTCTGTTGCTTTTTGTTACAGTTTTCATTCAGTTTATATATGGATATATCCCTAAACTATATATTGATTAGTTTTGTACATTTTTTTTTTAATTTTTCAAACATACTATATATTCTGCTGCAAACTTGCTCTTTTCAATTAACATTATGTTCCTCAGACACATTCATGTTAATATATATAGCTTTAGTTCATTAATTTTCATAGCTATATACTATTTTTCATTATATGAATATATTATAATGGATTTACCTATTCTCATTTTGATGAATAATTGAGCTGTTCCAAGCTTTTTCTTCCTGTGTCATTACATGTTACTATGAATATTTTTTATATATTTACCTCCTGGAACCCATTCTGCAAAAGCATTCCAGGTTTAAATCTACCTAGGAATAGAACTGGGTAAAGCATTTATGAGTCTTTTACTTCACTAGATAATGCTGATTTTTTTTCCCCCAAAGTGGTTTTATAAATTTACATCACCATTAGCAGTGTATGAAGGTTCCAGTTTTAGTACCTTGTAATTGACATCTTAAATATTACCACACTGGTTGGTATAAAATATCTCAATCTGGTTTAACATTTCATGTCCCTGGTTTAAATGAAATTGAGCATTTTTCATGTTTATTATATATTTTGGTTTTATTTCTGTGAAATGTTTCTGCTCTTTCTTTATTGTATATTTGTCTTTTGTTACTGATTTATGGAATTTCTTTTATATGATGAATACTAACCCTTTGTCAAGTTATGTATTGCCAATATATTTCCAATTTAAAACTTGCCTTTTCAATTTCTTAATAGTGCATTTTGGTGAACAAAAGCTTTAAAGTAGTTAAATTCATCCATGTTTTTATTTATAGTTTTTGCTTTGTATTTGTTTATTAAGAAATCTTTTCCTACCTCAAGATAATAAAGGTATATTCAAATACTTTTCTTCTAAAAGAATTAAAATTTTTCTTTTTCACATTTAAATTTTAATCTACCTGGATTAGATTTTTGGGTATTGTGAGAGATAATGACCCAATTTTATTTTTGTCATATAGATACCCAGTTGTGCCAGCATCCTTTAATGAAAGTCTATCCTTTTCCTAACTTATCTGAATGCCACATCTATCATAAACCAAGTTTCCATCTATATTTTTTGTAGGACTGTTTCTGGGATCCCCCTTCTGTTCCACTTGTCTAATCCTTGATCCAATCACACTGTATTAATTACCAGAACTTCAAAATAAGTTTCAAAATTTGGTAGCTTATTTCCCATCTTGTTTTTCTTTGTAATAGTGCCTTGACTATTTTCACTCCTTTGTTCTTCCATATAGCTTTAAGAATCAACTTGTTCCATGTAAATATAAAACTGTAAATTTTTTAGGAAAAAACCCCACAAAATATGGAAGAAAATATTTTCAACCTTGGGTAGGTAGGCAGGTAAGTAGCTAGTTCTTGGATAGGAGACCAAAAGCCCAATACATAAAATGTCTTGAATTTTTTTATTGGAATTACATCAAACTTATAGATTAATTTGAATAGAAAGAATATCTTTATTTTTCTGAGCCTTCCTATCCATAAACACGGTATCTCTTAATTTCTTTAGCTGTGCTTTAATATCTCTGAATAATAATTTTCCCATAGAGATCAAACACACATTATGTTAAAGTTTATTTGTATAAGACATATAATTTGTAGATAGTTGCACTAAAATGCAATTAATTTTATATGTTATCATTTGGGGGAAGTGTTTTGATGTAGAAAATTACAATATCTGTGAAAAATGTGTTTTGCTTCTTCCTCTCCAAATCTTTGTATCTTGTATTTTTTTTTCTTTTCCAGTAAATTGTTGAGTAGAAGCAGTGATAAAATAAATATCTTTGCCTTCTAGCAGAAGACATATTTCTAATAAGGAAGGATATTTTTAATAAAAAATGT
Organism: Cabassous unicinctus; assembly: GCA_029593785.1. NCBI lineage: Eukaryota > Metazoa > Chordata > Mammalia > Cingulata > Chlamyphoridae > Cabassous > Cabassous unicinctus. The sequence continues at coordinate 47,429 of JAQZBX010003261.1, forward strand.
TTTAATATTTCATTAAGTTTGATACTTGCTAAACATTTTTCACAACTAACCTTTATTTGGTTAAGGCAATGCCCTTCTATTTTTGGTTTGCTAAATGTCTTTTCTTTATCCATGAATGACTTAAGTTTTATGAATGCTTTTTCTGCCCCTATTGAGATGATCATATGTCTTTTTCCTTTAAATTTTAAATGTTGAATAGCATGAATATATTTTCTAATATAAAACCATTGTACCTTTCTCAACTAAACCCAAGTTGATCCTAACATCACATTTTAATATAATGCAGGATCTGGTCTACCATTTGTCACAGATAGTTCCATCTGGGTGCATGTTATTGGCCTCTCTCATACTGTCCTTATCAAATTTTAGTATTAAGATTATGTTAGCTTCAAAGAATGATTTGGGGGAAGGGTTTTCCTCTTTCTGTGTTCCTTGGAAGAGACTAAGCAAGGCATAAATTATCCATTTCTTGAATGTTTGGCAGAAATCTCCAGTGAATCTGTTGGGACAAGATTTCCCTTTGGGCAGATGTCCCAAGGTCATGGAACAGCATGCAATTTGTTCTTCCTTTAGAAATCTTTAGAAATCTTGATTTATCTGACTAAGTACAATTTTAAGCAGATGGTCAGTTAATGGCCAATGTCATTTTGGTAAGGAAATGACTTAAAAACAAAGAATAGCTTTTCATGAAAGAGTCAATAAATTGTACTGTAAATATTATCACAGTATCCTCAGTTAATCTGAAGTCTGATTTCACTTCTATGATGTTTCATGCTCAAAACTTTCACAAATTATTTTTACTTTTTTTCATCAAAAATCAAGGTTTAGTCTTCCTTCTTCACAATAAATCTTAACAATAATAAAAAATGTGTCTTACCCAAGTCATCCGTGCTCTATCTTTTGTGTTGTAGCGACACTCAGTAATTAGGTTATCTCCCTAAAACACAAAAGTAAAAGCTTTCAGATTAAAGTGTCATGCTGTTTTATTCACTGAATACATCTGTAGGCCAACAATTAATATTTGCTGAATGAATGGATGGGTCAGGTAACTGGATTCAGAAGAAGGTCTTTGATGTATTTAATCCAAGGATTGTGAGTATAATAAGCAAGCCAGCAAACAAATAAGGCTCTCCGAGTTCAGGCCAGACTCCACCACTTGCTAACTGTATGACTTCAGGTAAGGAACCGGACCACATGGCACAATGTGTTCATCTAAAAGTTAAGGATAAAAATAGCATTTACTTTGCACAGCTGTCATGAGGAGGTTAAATGACATAAAGCACATTTAGTGCTTAGCACAGATTAAGCACTTAATAAATGTTAGTCATAGATACCAGTTATTGTGTTTTACCTCTTCATTTGCATTTTTCTTTCAAGGTCTGTCTGTAGTCATGTGTTAGTCATGTCTTTATTTTCTTACAACAGAACCATGAGGCTAATTAATAGTAATTTGTTGTTCCAGTGTTTTTCCACCTTTTGAACATAAGAGCCCACATAGATATAATAATACACCACACAGATGAATGGAGGAAGCCAGAGGCAGCAGTCCTGGGGTGCTTGCTGCCCTCGTATTTGGGGGGCTTAGAGATGAATATCTCTACTGATCTCCAGGCACACAGTTAGGAAGCTCTGAGATAGCACAATACAGCTGGTTGGAATACCCTGAGACAACACAGTAACAGAGGGAGAAGTCCTTTAGAATCTTGACAAGATCAGTGATTCTCGAACTGCATCTTTCTACACTCTGGGTATGTCAAAGAATTTTGAAAGTATAGAACCAGAGCTGTGGATTTAAGGGATAATCACTGGAAAAACAGGAAGATCCTCTCCCCTTCCTAATTCTCTTCTGCTTTTTCATCTTCTTTCCTTCCACTACATTTTATTATACTTTCTCCCTGCTAGATCATCCTATGTAAAAACCCTGTCCTAGAATTTTATAGAAAAGATAGTTAATTACTGTCATTTCTCAAATAGTATAAGATTCTGACTCTTTAGAGTGATGTTTGATGGTTAATTTTGTGTGTCTCCTTGGCTAGGTTACAGCATCCAGTTATATGATCAAAGGCTGGCCAAGATGTTGCTATGGATATATTTGTAGATGGGATTAACATTTAAAAGTAGATGACTTTAAGCAGAAGAGATTACCCTTAGTAATGTGGGTGGGCCTCATCTAAACAGCTGGAAGCTTTAAGAGCAAAGAACTGAGGGTTCCAGAAAGAAGAAACACTGTCTCAAGATTACACCATCTACATATCTCTGAGTTCCTCCAATGGATTTGGGACTCAACTGCAACATCACTCTTACCAGAATTTCCAGCCTGTGGGCCTGCCATACAGCTGTGAGCCAATTCCCTAAAACCAGTCTATAACCTGTTGATTCTATTTCTCTGGAGAACCATGACTGATGCAGGGCAAAGGCAGGAAATTCTGTGACTACTGATCTTGTATCACCATGGAATAAAATATATGGCAAAATGATGCATCATAAAATTAAAGAAAAAGTTTCATTATTGTAAGATATAAGGTTCTCTTCTTTCTATCTACCATAACCCTAAGTACTGTTGCAAGTTGGATTACTCAGCATAGTATAATTAGCTATGCTGAACACCTATATCAAATGAATGAACTATCCTTATATTCAATTTTACTGAAATGAAACTTCTAAAAATTATTCTATGTATTCAAGATATATAAGAAAACATCAATGTTTACCATTACTGGAATTACAACCCCAAGGATTTCTAATTGCAGAGTCAAATAAGTAAAGAATAATATTTAATGCTCAGAATCCGAGGCCATTTTTAAAATCAACAACTTGACTTGCCCCTGGGGACATTGGAAAAACGAGGTTCAATTCTGGAAAACAGATCAAACGCATTCCAAGCGGGTTGCGCAACACCCGCAGTGGGTGGCTTTAAGGACATGGATAGGACGAGCAACTCCTTTCACCAGCAGAAACCTTACCAAATCTTGGCAGAGAGAAGTCTTATGACTTTTATAGCATTCACTGAAAAAGAAAAAAAGAAAACTCATACTGGTAAAATTGTTTGTTCTTCCTTCAGATACTGAAACTCCTGGAAATTGAAGTCAAAGTCGTCATCATAAGCCAGCAATTTCATCTCTTCCCCGTTGCGGAAGTGGCGCAGCCGGACGCCCCTGCCAGCCAGGTGAGCGTGGAGAAGGACCGCGAACACGCGGACGCCGCTCGGCCTCTCAGCTTGCAGCGCCTGCGGGGGACGCCCGGGGGCACCGATCAGTCCAAACAAGGGCATGTTCAGGCAGTTTAGCTTAAGACACACTTGGAGCACAAACGCAGAGGAAGAGCTAAAGCAATTTACGTGGACTCTTGAACTGCCAAACATTTTCAATCTGGAGTTTTTATGACGCTCCTAACAACATTACCTTTTGTGGTACATTTGCTGGGAGAGAAATGACCGTGGGGGAGGGGGCACTCATGTTACGCCCGGGGCCCTCCCAGACCACTTCCTAAATGCCCTCTTTCTTGTTCCTTCCTAAAGGAGTTACAAAGGTAGTCAGCGCTCCTGGCAAAAGGATCCCGGTACGTCTGCAAATCCCAAATCTTAAGAGGAGAAATCATTCCCACTTTCCCAGGCAAGAAAGCAGAAGTGGGCCAGTGGAAGTAAGTGAATTGCCCAGGATCCCACAGCTAGTAAATGATGTCACAGCAATCTGAGTTTTGTGGTCTAAGGAACTCAGAAGAGCATAAACTTTCCACTTCTCCAGCTGACCATGCTCTCCATACCACTGTATACTGTGTTTCATAAAGGCTTTACTACTCATGTTGAAATACTTTCGTTCAGAAAATAAAACCTACAAATGCAAGCAGTCATTAATAAATTTGAAGTCAACTAAGATAGTAGGAGTAGAAAAGAAAATACCCTGGAAGTTATTCTTGTCTTCAAAATTCATCCCCTGTACCCCTTCATACTTAAAAAGGTGATCAAAGTCCAGCTTAAATTATAATAATGGTTCTGCAATGAGCTGACAAGAAAAGGATCAATAATAAACTCTATGAGCATGGGTTAATCTGTAAATAGCAGCACATGGAGTCCGATCCACATACCTCCTCCAGGCATTCCAGAGTGCAGTGGCCCTCTGACCGGAACTCAGGCATCCCAGGAGGAATGGTGTGGAAGAGGCTCACCCAGAGGCCAGCCTCAATCACCCCGGCATCGTATTTCCTTATATCGGTCGTATGAAATAACCTCAGTCCAGAATTATCTATCAAGCCTGGAACAAGAGCACATAATCAAAAGTGGTTTTTGAGTTCTTTAAAAAAAAGTTCTCTACAGCCATTTGAAATGGGTTTATTAATTTTCCTTAAAATCTCACATGGGAAAGAAATAGAAACCAAAGATTAATGGAAAACATTCAGCTTCACAAACAGGAATTAAAAGGCAAGATTCACATTATGTGCACCCATTTTTTTATTCACACTACCCACCGTGGGTGAAACGTTTGAGTTATCTAGTTGATATAGTCTACAATTCTCTAAGATGAAGACAGAATGAAAATTCTAAAGTGTTTCATTTGAATATAGAATAACTCAACAAAAAAAATTATTCAATATTGCTTTGAGATGAAGTTCAATAACATACTTAGAGGTGAAAAACATTGGTCTAAAAAATCATCTGCTGATGGAGAAAACTACATAAAGATTAATTTTCTTTCTTTGTAGTTTGTCACCATTTTCTTATTCATTAACAGTCATTCAATCAACAAAGTCATTAAGAATCTAGTATGTGAGCAGCACTACATTAGGGGTTGTGGGGATAAAAGCTGAATAAGGCACCTCCTTGCTGTCACATAAATTATCATAAGGAGGGAGAGTATGAGTCCCAAACACTTTATAAATCCATTGCACTTACTTTGAAATTAACTGACTCCCTTCTGTAGTGGTGACTTACCTACCTGTGCTCACCAAATTGACTTTCCCCTCATCCCTCATTTCGCGTTTTTCATTTCCTTTAACTCTACCAGCTCAATCTACTGATTGTCAATCACTCCTAGTTAAACACCAAGGTTCTCAATCAGTGAAATCGCCACAGTGGAAGTAAAGTTGAGATGAGGTGTAAATGCAAAACGCTTAGAACAGTGTTTGGCACAAATTAAGGGCTCCGTAATCGCTGCTGGTATATAAGCTCCTTGGGGCCAAAGAAGGTGTCTTTTCATCTCTGCACCTCTATTGTCCAGTGGTAGACATCAGCCAGGATTCAACTGATTGGTAAACAGATCATGAAAATCAATTCTAATTTTATATTATTACCGGTGCATATACAAATGTGCATAGCAATGGGGAACATCTACACTAACCCAAGAATTTTCTTTGGGCCTATCTTGGAGAATTTTCTTTTGTATTTTATGTTTTGCGATCTTTCCCCTCCATATGACGATGGGTAGTCGAGGAGGGGAAGGTAAGGAAGAATTCCAGATGGGCTTTACTGTAGTTAGATATACTCATTGTGTTAGCTATTTAGGCCACTAATAGATCATCTAATGAAACAAAGTAATAATTTTCTAAGAAAATATGATGTATTTATAAAAAGGACTTCACTGGCAGCCTAAATGCACATTACACTATGTTTACTGAGATAAAATTACCATAATTTAAAATGTGGCCCAATTATGAACATGAATAAAATTAAAAATACTAAAAGTCTTGAGTTTTACATATTCACCTTTTAGAAGAAAATGTTTATATTCCATTTTTACATTGAAACACTTTCATGGGAAAGTGAACTTGACTAAAAATAAGCAAGGCAGATCAATCAAATCTTCCACCTTCAAAATAAAGACTTTATAAAAAGAAGAAGCGATTCATTTTGAATTCCTAATTGCAGAATTATTATACATTATATGGAATATTCCTTCTATGAATAACATAAAATCAAAGATGTGAAAATTTTGAAAAATAAATATTGCAATATAAACATAAGACATAAGAGTTATTTCTATTATTAATACCATAAATAATTTATTTGTTTTATAGACAGGTACGTTTTCATGGAAATCTAACTTTCATAATTAGTTAATATTTTAAAAATATTTATTTGGTTTTATGAAAGTTTTTAGCTTTAATTCTTATAGTTTCATGGTTCAGTGTAGGGACAAGATTTATGGGTAAAAAGTTAAAGTGAATTCAGAGAAAATATTTCATTTGAACCATGTTAAGCAGAAAAAATAATTTACTAGCTTTCCCAGTAGCTTGAGGCTTACTTTTATTTTAGAGAAACATCCTGCTTTAAAAATCTTACCCTATTATCCCTTACAAAATCTATTGTTCAAGGGGACTTTTCAAAATACAAATCTCGATATATGACTCCACTCTATCAAACTCTCCAGCTGCGCCCCAATGCCTCTAGGAGGAAAATGCTTATTAAACTCCTTCAATGGCCTGTAAGACCTTCAGGTGGTCCGGCTCTGCCGTCCTCTCTGGGCTCCTGGGCTCCTTTCTTCACTGGGGGTACAGTCCAGTCGCCCAGGTGAACAGTTTGCCCTTTCGAGGAAGATTTTCTGGACCACACACACATTATCCCAAGATAATGAGATCACCATTTTTTATCATCTCATAGCACCAGGTATCTTTCCTCTGACTCGATTAGCATATATATAATTTTACATTAATTGGTGGGATTATGTGACGGTTTTTCCTTCACACTAGACTGTAATTTCCATGGGGCTGGAGACAGTGTCTGTTTTCCACTCACATTATATCCTCACTCACACACTAGGCACATAGGTGGTGCTCAATATTTGCTGAGTAATTGCATACACCAATGTAAAATAATAACTTTGAGATGCTTCTGTTTATCATTTCATATTGAAGCTATCAACTTTTGGGTTTTAGAATATTACATAAGTAACTTCAGAAATCAAATGTGCACACTTCTTCACTTCAACATTGTATTACAGTGTTACTAACTATATATTTCTGATGTAGCAGGCAAATGCTTTCTAAAATTAGTGACCACACATGCCCATTTGCCTGGTTCCATGCTGGTTAGTGCCTATTATCCCAACGTAATTACTAATAGTATCTTCTTTCACTCTAAAATGTATCCTAATTTGGATGATGAATGTATAGGTTAGCTTTTTCAAATGTGGGGTGCTATTTTGTTTCAACACTGTTAAGACGAGAGTTACAAAACTTTTGAAAAGCATAGGTAAAATATATGAGGAATAAACGCACCTTCCTTATATGTCGGATTGTCATAATGGACTTCCAGGAGCACGTAGCGAGGATCTAACGGAGCACCGAGGGATAATCCCACATGAGGTGGATACGAAAAACCCTAAATGTGGAGAATTGCAGAAGTCAGTGTCCTAGGAAAGCCCTCGAGAGCAACACTCCACTCAAACGCTAACCATTCTCAAAATTTTTCAACATTCTGGAACTCCATGAATCTATCGTTGATAAAGTCAAACGGCATAAGGGAAGAATCACGTCCTATGAGAACAGAAATAAACCACCTTCATATACATACACTGTGCACACAGTCTTACAGGTATGGGGGGGCAGAGCCCTGATCATTTAACTGTGTCACATCACAGTAATCACTAGCCCCACCTCTCCACCGATGGCCCAGGCAAAAATAACGGTCTCGCAGGTGAGGAATGCATCGGGCATGTTGGGATGGTAGCACTCGTGGCCATAGTCCAGGACACTGTCGTTAAAGCTGCTGCTGCACTGGTAGAGCAGGACGTGATGGACCACACTCTCGTGGCCTCTCTGTATCACTGGCTCGACCTGCACAAGCACAAATGAGAGGGAGGACGCGATAAATACAAACATCTTGCAACACCCTACAGCAAGCACCAAACGAGCATAAACACTCTTTGGTTTTTCAAAAGAATATTATTTTCAATTAGGTAAACATTATGGGGTTCAAGAATAATTTGTTCCAGAGAAGCAGATGATGACAATGATGATGACAACACCAAAAACAACAGAGACAATGGCAATCATTTGCTTAAAAAGTCATAGGCCTTTACTAATCTGTTGTGGGTTTCTCTTTAACCCCCTTTTGACTCCCTCACCCATTCTTCAAAGCAGTTCTTTTGAAACCTGCTTTCTCTCTTCCAGGCTTCACCTTGCCCTTGCTCCCCTTTCCTTTTTTCCCCCACATAGAACAAAAATTAAGGTTATAGACATCAATTCTCTGTCTTCCTCGCTTCTATGTCAAAATGATATCATCACCCATCCCTACTGGAGGTGACAGATGGTGTCTCATTCATTTTTATATACCTGGTGCTCAGCATACTGCTGGGCATAATGTAGGGCTCAATAATGGATTTTTGTTTGCTTGTTTTAGCGATTAGGATTGGATTCTATTAACAATTTCACTATTAGAATTTGGGAAAGAAAAAACAACGTAATAGTGTGCTCCTGTAACATTGCTCAAGTTAAAAGAGGCAAACTTTAAACCAGTTAGTAGAATGGGCCCTGAAGTTGACCTGATATCGGAAGCCTCATCCATGTGAACGTGGCCTTTCCCACATCCTCTGTGCTTGTTCCCTTCACAGCACTTACCCTCTTCACTCCAGGAACCTGGAGCCATTTCCAAATGTGCTAAGCACATCCAGACATTCCAGTGATGCTTATATCCAGAGGAAATAGAAGCTGTGTCCTTGGGGGAGATGGGTCGTGGGTGTTTCCATCAGTTACAGGGTTCTTTGAACATTCTGTTCAACTGATAAAGAAGCCCTGGTGTGCCCCTACATTTCCAGGGGTGTAGCAGCCTTAGGGCTCACCCACACTTCTGCTTTTACCCTAACTACTCAACTGCATGCCCTGCAGTTTGAAACCTGTGCTCTCTGGTTTTTAAGATGAAGAGCTCCATTCTCATAGGACTTTCCCTTTCCTGTTTTCTCCATGTAATTCCTTCTTTTATATACAGGAAAGTTGAAGGTGCCCAAAGGGGAAAGGGTGTGTAGGGGTGTGCAGCAGAGAGGGGTCTGTACAGACCCCCAGGGGATTCGAGGTTTTAAGTCCATTTTTCCTTGTGAGTCAGGCCACACCTAACCCACATGCGCATTCTTAACATCACATTCACTGAATGGCACCACACATGGCTTTGCTTGCACTTGTCCTGTCTCCGAAAGGTCGTGAGCCCTGAAGGCAGAAGCGATTTTCCATTTTACTTGCAAATGGCAGAGTTACTGTTCAAGCATGGTTGCATAATACACAATTCGCGTTCAGAAGCAGAACCCTGAGTCTCTGTTGGGGTTTGGCTTCCACATCTACTCAGAGATTCTTGTGTAACTTGAATTCTGTAGGTGCCTCAGTATTCAGTACTCCAAGGGGCACTGAACAAATGTCAACAGTAAAACATTCAGGCAAAATATGGGATTTGGCCAAGTCCCCACAGGTTCCATTGAGCTTTACGAGGTAGGGACTGGAAAGGAGACCTTAGGGCACATGCGAGCTGGCTGTTGCCAAGGCAGCTATAGAGACAAGTGGCCTTCACTGAAGCAAGAGGGAGCTGAGGGCGTGGCTGCTGGGCAAGTGTGGCCGGGCGGGCAGACTTCCGAGAGCTTCCGAATAAACTGCTTAAAAGAACCTTTTCAGGGCAAGTGCTTTTCATGACAGGCGGTGCTGCAAGCAACAGCAAGCTGCAACATTTCCCAGGCATTCGAGGAATAACAATATACGGCTGCCTTTTATTTAGCACCTACTACCTATATTAGGTATTCCCCATTGTCGCATTCAATATTTACAGCCAATGTATAAAGTAGATCTTATTGTCTCTCTTTTACAGATGAGAAAACTGAGACTCCCAGTAATTCGGCAGCAAGCCCAGGGTCCCACAGCGAAGAAGTGGTAGATGGGGATTTGAAACCAGGCTTGTCTGACCTCAAAGCCAGCACATTTTTAGCTGCAACCCATTATTGCAAGACATGAGGGAGATGTGCCAAGGCCCCGGGTGTGGCTGCCAGCGAGGAGAAGGGCTGAAAAGACTTCACCAAGGCAAGTTGCTGATACCTAGCGGCAATCAAGGGGATGGCACTGTGGAGCCAAGGCCAGCAGGTGTTTTGGGAAGCCCCCCAGACCACTGCCACGTGGACGCAGTGCAGATGAGGGGCTTTCTGCCTGTGCTCTCCTGCCCTCCCCACCCCAGTCCAAGCACCCCTAGATGTCTGGGAGAAGAGGTAGAACTGTGGCCTTCCAATGTGTTCCTCCCTGAGACACATAGCAGGGCAAGTGACATTGTCTCTCCCTGAAACCTGGTGTGGGCTTCTAAGTGGATGAAATGTAATCTGACTTTCAGATGACAAATTAAGGGAACAACCTAGAAAACGAGGATTTCATAAGAAAAAAAATACACTCATTGTATTAGTCAGCCAAAGGGGTCCTGATGCAAAGTATCAGAAATCTGCCGGCTTTTATAAAAGGTATTTATTTGGGGTAAAAGCTTACAGTTACAAGGCCCTAAAGAGTCCAACTCAAGGTTATTTCCTCACCCCACATCTGTTGTCAAATGTTGAAGCAAAATGGCGGGTGATGTCTGCGAGGGTTCAGCCTTCCTCTTCCCTCTTAAGGCTCTGTGGGTTCCAGCTTCTTCCAGTCCCAGCTGTAGGCTGGCAGAGGGCTTATCTCCCTTCCCAGGGCTCATTTCTTTCCGGGCTCAGCTGCTCTGTTCTCTTCACAAGGTCGGCTGTAAACTATCAGGCAAATGGCTCATTTCTCTTCCCAGGGCCTTTGCTGTGTCTATGGAGATATCTCTCTTCCTCTGTGTGTCTTCTCTGTGTATCTACTTCCATGTGTTCTTGATTGATCATCCATTTATACAGTCTACCAAGGGGGGCAGGGACTCAACCCTGCACTCCCTAATGATGTGGTCTAATCAAAGCCCTAATCTTAACAATTTAATCAAAGGCATCTCAGCTGGAGCTAATACAATCAAAGGGTATCACGCCCAAAGGAACAGACCAGTTTACAAACATAATATCTCTTTTTGGAACTCATAAATAATATCAGGCTGCCACACTCATGAAACCACATGCAAACCTGGGTATTGATCATAGGAGAAGCTAAAAAGGCTTGGAAGAAGCAAAGCCCTTGGCAAAATAGAAAGGATGTGGAAGACAAGAGTGAGAAAGATAGAGAAGTATCTGGGAATTATATGTAAGGAGAGCTGCTGAAGGAAGGGGCCACTGAAATGGGAGAGAAACTATTGGCTTTCAAACTCCTGAAGAATAGAAGAATATCTGGTGAGGGAATTTTAAAACCACCATTGTGGATAAGTCCAATAATATTCCTTAAGGACAGGCAGGGGACACATTTTGAGAAATGTGGGACAGGGCCATTGCCTCATGATACCCAAACAGGACAGAATTTCCCACAATGCTTCATGCCTTCCCAGGCTGCAGCCATCTTACAAAGCCCTGAGAATGCCAGGGCACTGCTACCACTCCTAAATGACCTCTGCTCTTTACCATCCAATTCCACAACCATTTCAGGCAGTCATAAAGCGTGTGTCTGTAACCCTGCTGAGATATTCTTCCATAGCCCAAGGAAGGCTGAGGCAGAGACTGACGAGCACTTTCTGAGGAGGCAGAATGAGGCACTCAGGAGGTCTTGTGGCTGAGAGCGCACACACAGGGAGCCGCGGCCCCTTTCAGCTTGTTGGCTGGATGCAAACACTAACCATTTATCTTTTATGTGTGCTCAGTAAATGTCCACCGAAAAAGATTTTTCTTTTTCATCACTGTATTGTTTGGAATGATGGTAGAGCTATACATTTTTGCCTTTAAAATATTTCTGAGGCAAATAATGCTCTAATGAATCAATGTTGTAAAGAGAAGCACTTAAAAACTCTTTCCTATTTTGGTTACTTCCCAGATGTCAAATTTTTATTACTGTCAAAATGGGAATGCCAAAATCTGCATCTGTTCAAAAAATACTACATTAAAGAAATTATTAAAGAAAGTCATGGAAACATAAAGTCTAGGTATTTCGGAGACCAAAAGGAAGATTTACTTGAATTTTGCTTTCAGGCTGGCTATGTGATGGTATCAGAGAGATATTAAAAGGACTAAAAAGAAGTGGGTGGCAATGGCATAACATAGAACTAAATCCACCTCCTAACATTTCAAACTGCGCTATGGAATCACTTTGTGCTTGCATAAAGGGGACCCAGTACAGATGACAAACCCATCCACCCATCTTCATGGGCAACTGGGCCAGGCAAAGCCGGCCTGGCGGCTGTGGCTTAACTGTTAGCCTGGCGCATAGGAAAGGAACGCCGTGGGAGCCAAAACACACAGATGAGGAGAGGGGAAGGCTTTGAAAGAAGAGCAGAACAGTCCCTTCAGTTAGTTCCAGTAGCCTGAGATTTGGAATATTCTAGAGAGTAGTTAGTGAAAAAGAAAAGAAAAGAAAAAAGCTGCTAATTACAGCCAAGGCGGGTGGAAATGAACCTTGAACATACTGCCGAACCTGGAAATTGACACGCCCCAGACATTCACTCTGTTCCTCCTAGCCCTAGAGTGTCCCTCTTTATCCAGGTTAAATAGGTTAGCATAGCCCTGGCAACATACACAGTGCTTCAAAACCCCTGAATTGAAATGAAGTGAACCTAGCCTTTCCACAAAGCCAACATCAAAGAGGATGATCAAATTCATTTGCCTCTGAGTTTCTTGAATGTCTGCATCTCACTTCAGCAAACCAATCCCATTGTACCCTTGTAAACTGCTGGGCCATGGTGCTCCCTCAGAAACTCTTTCTGTCCCCCTTCCCTGCTCTTTTAGTTCTTTCATACTTTTCCAGTGACTCAAGCCACCATTTTCACCTGGGAGGCCGCTGAACTACTTACTCAACAGTTCCCTCACAACGCAGAAGCCCATAATCCTGGAATCTGCCTTCTCATCCTCCACTTGAGCAGCTTGAAGTAATACTGAAGATATTTTCACAGCCTTGCACACAAAACTGCAAAAGATATAATTCACACTTTGCCTCTGCACATCAATCTGTCTTTACTTTGCCCTGCATTTTGTTCCCCACCCTGAAGTGGCGATTCCAAACCTTTCCCAATCTATGCATATCTCTTAATCACCTCTCAGCAAATGACTCTAGTTTGGTGAGAGAGGAAAGGATTTCTCTCCACTTGCATGAGTTGGGCATGTGGAGTTTGATGCAAAGATTCAGTATGACTGGAAAATTTTAAACTTCAGCAACCCATTCTACATTTTCAGTAAAAAAAATTTAAAGTATGAAGTAATGAAATGAACCAAAGAATCTAAACTTGGTGTCCTCTTATTTTAGTTAACCTCAACCACACGGAGTGGGATGAAAAGTGGAGAACCAAGGACCAAGTGATGGACTGCTGGGACAAGACAAAGGAAATTCGAAGTGTCTCCCAGAATTCCCTAGAATTTAGGGCCAAGAAACTGTTTCAGAACAGGAGGCAAGAAAATCTTTGGGCAATGTATGTTATTGCACTGTCATTGAAAGGTTTATTAGTTTCCTAGGGCTGCTGAAATGAATTGCCATAACTTTGTAGATTAAAACAACAGAAATTTATTCTCTCACAGTTCCTGAGGCCAGAAGTCTGAAATCAAGGTGTCGGCAGAGCTGTGCTCTCTCCAAAGTCTCTGGGGGTCAATCATTCCTGGCCTCTTCCAGCTTCTGGTGGCCCCAGGTGTCCCTGACTGTGGCAGCGTCACTCTGATCTTTGCCTCTGTCCTCTCCATGTGTCTCCAACTTGAGATGGGATTCTCCCTTCTGTGTCTCTCTGTGCCTCTTCTCCTCTTCCTACAAGGACATCTGTTCTATTGGATTAAGGCCCACCCTGATTCTGTATGACCTCATCTTAACTTATTACATCTGCAATGACCCTATTTCCAAATAAAGTCACACTCACAGGCACCAGGGGTTAGGTTTTCAATCTATCGTTTTTGGGAAGGGGATTCTTGATAAAACTGTGAAGTGCCTGTCTGCTGATCTCCCATCACCAATGCCTACTGTGAAAACAGATTTATTTCATGAAGGACTTCTCCTCAAAGCCATTTAGCATCAGCAAACTGAAGAATCTGCATGCTTTTGCAGATTCCACATAGCCAATTACCTTAATAATACTTGCCAACATAGACACTTTTTTTTTTTTTTTGGCTGATTCCCCCATCCTCACTTTTCTGTCATAAACTAACAATGTGCAGACTTGTACATTTACATGTAGGCCATGCGTGTCGCTGCAGCTCTTTATGCTGCAGGCATCAGAAATATGTGTGTCACCTTAACATGACGGATGTCAAGCAGGTGCCATCTCTAGGGAAGTATAGGTGTATTTTGCTTTAATTTTTTTTAAGGGGAGAAAGTGCCCTTCTTGACTTAGCTAAGTATACTGAACTCTGTGTGGAAAAAATAGGGAGGTTATTAGAGCCCTTACAAGCAATTTCCTCATCCTCATTTGCTCAAGTCTCCCCACTTAAGAGGTGGCTCCTTGCTTGTTGAAACAGGAGTGGAACCTGGCTCTCTAAAAACAACTTTCAACTCAATCAATTAAAAGTTAAAACAAAAGGAAGGAAGTGATGGGTGGAATCTGTAATGAGCTGAAATTTTGTAAACACCTCCCACCCCACACTTTTCTTCCTGTCCTCTCCTTCTTGGCACCGTTTTATGTACCCCCCTGAGGCTTGGTTGCTGTCCATGTGAAAGCAAGTAAATCATCTCTGACAATGTTATCTGAAGGTCAGCTGACTTATAAGGTGATGCTTCCCTATGAAACCAGTTCAGCCCCAACTAGCCAACTAGCAGCTTAGAAAGCTGATTATATGATCATGCTGGGGTATCTTCTCCATCATTCTTCCTCTCTCCTCATCCTCAACCCTAATGAGATGGGATCTTTTTGCTTGACCATTTAACCAAATTATGAGAGGCAACTAAATTTAGCAAGGGAGTGGCCTCTTTGTCCCAAGGCATTCCACTCTGAAAATGATCAGGGTTCAGAGCAAAACATGACTTGCTGATGTGCTTTCAAGGAGGCAGTGTGGATGCATTTGCCAGCTGAGGCACGGATGATGCAAGGTGAGGTCAAGTGAGATGGAGATGAAGAAAAGGAAGGAAAGAAAGAGAAGAACTGAGGGAGGGGAGACTTCTGGGAAATAGTTCACCCTTTAACTGCTAGGAAGTCAGGGACACACCTAGCAGTCATCTCCCAGCCCTCTCCCAGCCCTTGCCCAACACTGCCTCCTTTTCTATTGTGTGCAGATGTTTCAATAGGCTTCACAGAAAACTGGAACAAGTAGTTCTAGCCACTTACCAGGCTGAGAACTCCCCGCCTTAGGGCGGCAAAGATTGGCCTCTCCTCTCCAACACAAAGTGGGGTGAGTGGAGCTGCCATCCACCAGCCCTGATCCAAGCAGTTGACCTTCCCCTGCTCTTCTGAACCCTTTGTGCTGTGTAAATAAAAAAGAGTCATTTGCTGAAAGTTTCTGTTGTGCCTGAGCCTGGGTTCCCATGGCCCACCATACGGCAATTCCCTTCACACCTTCTGCAACACTGAATTCTCTTGGGAGCTGCCATCTTCATCCATGATTTTCCCCTCCAGCCATAATTGATCTCTTCAGAGACAGGTACTTGACCTATGATGGGCCATCAGTCTTTTCTTGAGATTCTTCCAACTATGAAAAAGAGTCAGTCCTCTGTGAGAAGCTGGAAACTGTGAAGTTCAGCAGCACCCAGGGGTGATGCTTTTCAGTATTTGGACAAAACCAGTGTGCAGTGAGATTCAATAAAACCCACACACAGAGAGATACCAAAGATAAGCCAGCATAGCCTGGGCAGTGCTGCACACCATTCCTGAGACCAGCTGCATTGCTGTTGTTCTGTGGTTTTATTCCTCCTTTCCTTTTATTTCAAGAGTCACTAATTCCTCTCTTTTTCCTAAGCTAATTCAAGTTGAGTTTCTGTTACTTGCAATGAAGCACCCTGATTAATAAACAAACATATGTAACTATATATCATCAATTCATCTATGTGTATATGTATTCATGCATGTGCAACCTGAAATTGTTTTTTTTTTTTTCTCTTAGGAACATTGCTATAAAAACTACTTTGCTACTTTGGTTTTGTTTTATTCTCTTAGTTAATTTATTATTCTTAACTGGATCTGGGTAAGCTGATAAGGGAGTTGGTTACTTCAGAGAAAAAATAATTCACCCTTTCTAATATAATACAAATGTCTCTCTTGCTTGCTTACTGATTCCTGAAATTCTACACAGGCATTTAGCATTAAGACTCTTTTACTTAATGAATGTGCAAGTACCCCTAAGAGAGGTAACACATTAAGATTTACAGACATTTGTATCTGCAAGTAAATTTATTAGGTCCTTTGGCCAAAAATCTCAAGAATATAAAATCAAGCAAAGCAAAACAGAAAATTATCTCTACAAAAGTTTGTACTATAGAATACTTAGTGTCTATATTGTTCTTTGATTTTTAATAGACTATTCATGAACTCTAAGGAATCTTCCAGCCCTATATTAATTATTGTTGCAGTTGGGCAATTTGATGTAATTATGAATTCCAAAAATATAATTGGATCATGCTTGTAAACTGATCTGTTAATCTGGGCATGATTAAGTTATGATTAGGATGTTGACTGGGCCACATCAGTAGGGTGTAGAGCCCCACCCCTTGGTGGGTGGGGAATCGAATATAAAAGGCAAGGCAAAGAACAGAGTTGAAGCAGTTTTTGAGAAGCAGTTTTGATGTTGGAAAGAAGGCCCCAGGAGAAGAGAAGTGAGCCGTTTGCCTGATAGTCTACAGCTGACCTTGTGGAGGAACCAGAAGAGCTAAGCCTGGAGAGAAACGCAGCCCCGGGAACAGAGGAACCCAAGAAGCCTGAACCCTGGCAAACATCAGCAGCTGTCTTGCTCCAACACGTGGCAATGGACTTTGGTGAGAGAAGAAACTTAACACTTTATGGCCTGGTATCTGTAGACTTCTACTCCAAATAAATACCCTTTATAAAGACCAACCCATTTTTAGTATTTCACATTAGCACCCCTTTGGCTGACTAATACAATTATATATGTTAATTTTCAGATAATGGGGATATTCAATAAAGCAGAGGCTCTACCCACTCTAAGAAATTTTAAATTAACACATTCAAAAACAGAAAGGAGTAGAAGGACACTGGTCTGGAGGTCAAGAAGTCCAGATCACTTCCTGGCTGTTCTACTAATCAGCTGTGTGACATGACCAGGGGCAAATAACTGCCCACAAGGAGTGTCACTTCCCCCACCTAGAAAATGGGGGGCTGGGTCTGAGATCCCTCCTAGTCATATATTCCTGAATTCTACTTCTTATCTCTGATTATAATAATGGAAAATCCTTTTAGAGTTCTAACTTTCCCTTGGGCTCTGGTTTAAGCTAAATGAATAATATATTCATTTAATCCTCAAAACAACCTTATGAACTTAGGTAACAGAATTATCCCCCATTTTATATATGAAAAAAAAAAAAAAATACAGCACATATAAGTAAGGAACTTGCCCAAGAATCAGAGCCAAGATTTGACCTGGGGCTAGATACAAAGGACAGCCTCTGGAGTACAGGCTCCTAACTCGCTGGGCTTGTGCATTTGTCATTTGTCGGTAGGGTGGTAGATTGGGCAGTGTTAGTACTCCACCAAGATCCCTTCAGCTCCCGTTAACCTTTTCTCTGCACCCATCACCCAGGTTCTGAGCACCTTATTTCTATTGGTTTGCACCTGTGACTTCCCCCAGGGGACTGTTCCTGGGCTCATTTTGAGGAGAGCCAGAAGTGGCAGAAAATGTACATTCCTCTGGGGCAGGTCCTAGACAAAAGTGAAAGAGTAGGAGTGTCCAACAAACTTACTCTAAGGTGTAATTTTTGCTCCAGGGTTCAGAGGGTTAGGCTGTGGCTGGGACCACAATGGAATCAAGCCTTGCTCGGCTCCTTCCCCTCCCTGGCCTCACCTTCCCCTCTGCCAGTATTTTCTCCTAGAATTTCCTTAATAACTCATTTGCACATCAACCCTTGTCTCAAGGCACTGCATCTGGGAACATCCACCTAAGACAAGGTGCATAAGAGGAACATTTTTGGAGCACATTTTCTTGGGTTTGAATCTTGTTCTATTAGTTTCTATCTCTGTTTCCTAGTTGTTTAATCTCACTCCATCTCAGTTTCCTTATCAGTGAATCAGTGACAATGAGGCTTATGTATAAGATTACTTGAGAATTAAATGGCTGGCACCCAGAAAGCAACAGGTTCCTTGCAGGTGTTCAATGAATGATAGTAGTATTATTATAAGTTGGATCCTGGGTTCTTAAATACATTTTTTTTTTATTCATAAAGAGAAATGTTTAATAAAATAACATCACTTTAAATTAAATCTCTAAAAATCCATCTCATAAGGTTTAAATATTTAAAATCAAATTATCATAATGTTGACCTTTGCTCAGAATTTTAGTCTTAGGTTTCTTTCTTTTTTTTTTTTTAAATGAGTTTTTTTACTTAGGGACACCATCTTTTTTGTTTTGTTTTGTTTTGTTTAAAGATTTATTTATCCCCCCTTGCTGCTTGTGCTCACTGTGTCCATTTGCTTTGCATCTGCTTGTCTTCTTCTGTTGCGTCATTTTGCTGCACCAGCTCGCTGCACCGTGCAGGCCAGCTTGCCTCTACCAGGAGGCCCCAGGAATCGAACCCGGGGCCTCCCATATGGTAAATGGTTGCCCATCCAATTGAGCCACAGCTGCTTCCCCTTAGGTTTCTTAAGAGTCAGATTTTAGGGGAGCCAAGGTGGCTCAG
>JAQZBX010003262.1:0-18230 GCA_029593785.1 Cabassous unicinctus
CGCGAACAGTAACAGGATATGCTATTTTAAGAAGAAGAAGAAGAAGAAGAAGAAGAAGAAGAAGAAGAAGAAGAAGAAGAAGAAGAAGGAGGTAGAGATGGCCATGACAGTTGTATTCATTCGACATTGCCCCCAACAATCCCCCATCACTGAAACCCCACACCAATGATCCACCCCTGCCCCAGTTGTAACCCTTCTGTGATCTAAAGCTTCTTCAAAAATGAATCCAGTAAAATAGCAAAATACAATTAATAGGAAAATGAAATAATAATGTTAAGTTAAAATATAAGAAATAAAATGCATAATAATTTAAAGAAATCTAAAAATAAAATATATTTTAAAATTGAGATATTAAAAAATAATGAAAAATATTTATAATTTTTTTTTTAATTTTGCCTTTCATCACTGTAATATCTGTTGTCCTGTATGTGCAGTGACATTTTCTTCCATTTACTCCCCAGTGTCTTACTTTTTTTCATTTTGTTTTCAAAGAAGATTTAGATCACAATAAAGTCATATGCAGAATGCAGGGTACTCCCATATACCCAACATTCTCTCCCTTTCTTGCCTTCCCATATTAATACCTGTTTATATGTAGATGGTACATTTGTTACAATTGATATACAAATAGTGAAACATAGCTGCTAACCATGGTCAATGGTTTACATTTTGGTTTACATTTTAGACTGTACACTTTTATGACTTTTGATGATATTTAACTTGGCCTGTGTCCATCATTGCAAGATCATGTAGAACACTTCCATTGCCCACTAAATACCCTCTATACCATATATTCTATTGTTCCCTCCCCTCAGGGCCTACTGCAACCACCCGGCTTCACTCCTTGGATGACAAGATTCATAGTTACTTGCAATAACACTGAGTTCTTGACACACGGGTTTGTCCTTCCCTATTAGGAACTGCCCATGCTCTTGAAAGACTCCTACCCCTCTGTTTGAGAACATATTGGTCTTCCCCAGGATGGGAGTCCAGCTCATTGGCACTCATTATGAAAGGTCTCCACCCACTAATACAACACATTATGACAAAATGATCACTCAAACACTACCTAGAAGTCTGGCCCAAGTGTGCTCTGTCCCAAATGTCCCTCCAACCAACACCCTAAACCAGTAATCTTTCCACGTCATATTTCCATAAGAGAGCTCCCAATTTTGACCTTTCAAACACATACCCATCAATCACCAGTGTTCACCTGGTCCCTCTCCCAACCCTCCCTCCAGTTCCCTGGACCTTCCAACACACCCTCCCCACTCTACCCACCTGTCAATCCTGCACCACTGAACCCAATATTATCACTACCCCCATGTCATATCCCTTCAATGCCCAATTACACAATTCCACCATATCATAGATTACACCTGCATGGGCATTGGCTCACAACCTTCTTCTCCATTTCTATTTCTTGTAAGCCTATCTTCCAGACAATAGCTCTGAGAGTCTGCTCAATTTGCTTAATTCATATCAGTGAGGTCATGAAATATTTGTCCTTCAATGCCTGACTTGTTTCACTCAACATAAGGTCCTCAAGATTCAGCCATGTTATCTTGTGTGTTAAAACTGTACTCATTCTTACAGCTGAGTAATATTCCATTTTGTGTATGTACCAATTTTGTTTATCCATTCTTCTGTTGATGGGCATTTGGGTTGATTCCAACTGTTGGCAATAGTGAATAATGCCATTATAAACATTGATATGCATATATTTGTTCGTGTCATTGCTTTCAATTCTTCTGGGTATATACAAAGAAGTGGAATTGCTGCATCATATGGTAGTTCTGTAGTTAGGATTTTGAGGAACCACCAAACTGTCCTCCACAATGGTTGGACCATTCTATATTCCCACCAGCAGTGGATGAGGGTTTCCATTCCTCCACATCTTCTCCAACATTTGTAGTCCTATTTTTTTTTAATAGCCACTGGTCTATGGGTGTAAGATGGTATCTCATTATAGTTTTTATTTGCATTTCCCTAGTTCCTAGTGATATTGAGCATTTTTTAATATGCTTTTAGCCATTTTTATTTCTTCCTTGGAGTTGTGCCTTTTCAAGTTGCTTGCCCATATTTTAAATGGGTTGTTTGTCTTTTTATTTTTGAGGTGTAGGATTTCATTATATATGCTGGATCTTATGTTCCTATAAGATATATAGTTGCCAAATATTTTCTCCTATGGGAGAAGCTGCATTTTTACTTTCTTAATAAACTCCTTTGAGGTGCAAACATTTTTAATTTGGAGAAGATCCCATTTATCTATTTTTTCTTTCACTGCTTGTCTTTGGGTGTTAAGTTCATGAAACCATTTCCTATTACAAGGTCCTGTACATGTTTCCCTACATTATCTTCCAGAGTCTTTATGGTCTTGGCTCTTATATTTAGTTCTTTGATCCACCTTGAGTTGATTTTTGTATAAGGTTTGAGATGATGTTCCTCTCTCTGTCTTTTGGATATGGATATCCAGTTCTCAAAGCATGATTTGTTGAAGAAGCCATTCTCTTCCAGTTGAGTGGGCTTGGTGCCTTGTCGAATATCAAATGACTGTATATGTGAGGATCCATATCAGAAATGTCAATTCAGTTCCATTGGTCAGTATGTCTATCCTTGTGTCAATACCATGCAGTTTTGACCACGGCATCTTTGTAGTTTGTTTCAAAGTCAGGTAGTTTCTTTCCTCCAATTTCATTTTTATTTTTCAATATGTCTTTGGCTTCTTGAGGCGTCTTGCCCTTTCAAATAAATTTCATGCTTAGTGTTTTGAATTCAGTAAGAAATGCTGTGTTGATTTTTATTGGGATTGAATTAAATCTGTAGATTAGTTTGGGTAGGATAGAAATCTTAATGATGTTTAGTCTTCTTATCCATGAGCAGGGAATATTCTTCTTTATATAAGTCTTCTTTGATTTCCTTTAACAGTGTTGTGTAATTTTCTGTGTATGTCATTTACATCTTTAGATAAATTTTTTCCTAGGTTTTGATCCTTTATTTTTTTCTTGATTTCCTCCTCAGGTTGCTCATTATTGGTTTACAGAAATGCTACTGATTTTTGCACATTGATCTTATAACCTGTGACTTTACTGAGCTCATTTATAATTTCTAGATGCTTTGTTGTAGGTTTTTCAGGGCTTTCTATGTATAGGATCATGTCATCTACAAATAGTGAAATTTTTACTTTTTCCTTTCCATTTTGGATGCCTTTTATACTTTTTTCTTGCCTCAGTGCTCGAATAAGTACTTCTATGACAATGTTAAATAGGAGACGTGATAGTGGGCATCCTTGTCTTGTTCCCGATATTAGAGGGAAGGCTTTTTGGATTTCACTATTGAATATGATGCTAGCTGTGGGTTTTTCATATATACCCTTTATCTATTCCTATCTTTTGCAGTGTTTTTATCAGGAATGGTTGCTTTATTTTGTTGAATGCTTTTTCTGTGTCTATAAAGATGATTATGTGATATTTTTCTTTCAATCTGTTTAAGTAGTGTATTATGTTGATTGATTTTCTTACATTACATTGATTGATTGCATACCTAGAATGAAACTCACCTGGTCATGGTGTATAATTCATTTGATGTGTTGTTTAATACGATTAGTAAGTATTTTGTTGGGGATTTTAGCTTCTAGGTTCATTCGCTTGATTGGTCTGTAATTTTCTTTTATTGTGGCACCTTTGGCTTTGGTATTAGGGTAATGTTGGCATCATAGAATGAGTTAAGCAATGGTCATTCAAATTTTATTTCTGGAAGATTTTAAGCAGGATTAGTGTTAGTTCTTTCTGGAATATTTGGTAGAATTCACCTGTGAAGCCATCTGATCCTGACCTCTTCTTAGTTGGGAGGTTTTTGATGACTGATTCTATTTATTTGTGATTGGTCTGTTGAGTTCATCAATTTCTTTTTCATCAATTAGGCTGCTTGTGAGTTTCTAGGAACTTTTCCATTTCCTCTAAATTATCATTCTTGTTGGCATATAACTTTTCAAAATATCCTATTATGATACTCTATTTCTGAGAGGTCAGTGGTGATATCCCCTTGCTCATTTTTTATTTTGTGTAATTGCATCTTCTCTCTTTTTTCTTTTTTAGTCTGAATAAGGGTTTGTCAAATTTATTGATCTTCTCAAAGAACCAGCTTTTGGTTTTGTTTATTTTTTCTAGTGCTTTCTTATTTTCTTTTTCATTTAGTTCTCCTCTAATCTTTGTTCTTTCATTCTTTCTACTTCCTTTGGGGTTAGTTTGTTGTTGTTTTTCTGATTCTTCCAGATATGTAGTTAGGTCTTCGATTTTAGCTCTTTCTTCTTTTTTGATATATGT
This sequence comes from Cabassous unicinctus, assembly GCA_029593785.1. NCBI lineage: Eukaryota > Metazoa > Chordata > Mammalia > Cingulata > Chlamyphoridae > Cabassous > Cabassous unicinctus. Next base: position 4,326 of record JAQZBX010003262.1, read on the forward strand.
ATTTATGACTATGAATTTTCCTCTAGGTACAGCTTTTGCTGAATCTCATAAGTTTTGATATGTTGTGTTGTCTAAGAGTGTGTTGTTTAACTTCCATATCTTTGTGCCTAATCTGGTTCTCTGGCCCTTATCAATTTCCAGCTTCATTCCATTGTGGTCAGAGAATTTACTTTGTATAATTTCAATATTTCTGAGTTCATTGAGCATTTTTCTGTGGTCTAGCATGTAATCTATCTTGGAGAATGATCCATGTGCACTCGAGAAGAATGTATATCCAGCTCTATTTGGGTGTAGTGTTCTGTATATGTCTATTAGGTCCAGATCTTCCAATGTATTATTCAAAGTATTTGTTTTTTTATTGGTTCTCTGATGAGATGTTCTGTCTAATGGTGACAGTGGTGTATTAAAGTCCCTGACCAAAATTGTAAAGGCATCTATTTTTCCTCTTAGTTTTTCCAGGTTTGCCTTATGTATTTTGAGGCAATTCGGTTAGGTGAATAAATGTTTATGATTGCTCTTCTTGAGAAATTACCCCTTTTGCTAATATATAGTGTCTGTCTTTGTCTTTTTAGTTGTTCTTACACTTTCTTCCAATTCTCTCTCTCCTGTTTCCTTTTTTAAACCTGGAGAATTTGCATAATTATTTCTTGAAGAGCAGGCTTTTTATTGGCATACTCTCTTAATTTTTATCTGTGAATATTTTGAACTCTCCATCATTTTTGAATGCCAGCTTTGCTGGATAGTGAATTCTCAGCTAGAAATTTTTTTCTTTTAGTTCCTCTACTATGTCATACCACTGTATTCTTGACTCCATGGTTTCAGATGAGAAATCAGCACTTAATCTTATTGAGCTTCCCTTGTATGTGATGGTTCTCTTTTCTCTTGCTACTTTCATTATTTTCTCTTTGTCTTGAGCATTGGACAGTTTGACAAGTATATGTCTTGGAGTAGGCCTGTTGGGATTTATACTGTTTGGGGTTTGCTGTGTTTCCTGGACATGTACATCCATCTCCCTCAATAGGGTTGGGAAGTTTTCAGCCATTATTTCCTCCAACACTCCTTCTGTCCCTTTTCTCCTCTCTTTTCCCTCTGGGATGCCTTAAATGTGTATATTTGTGTGTTTTGTGTTATCACTCAAATCCGTAAGTCCCTGTTGGATTTTTTCTATCATTTTATCTAACTCTTCTCCCCTCTGTTTAATTTCAGATGTACTGTCTTCTACATCACTATTTTTTTCCTCTGCCTGTTCCAATCTGCTGTTATGTGCTTGCAGTGTATTTTTGATTTCTTGGATTGTGCCATTAATCACCATCATATCTGTTATCTTTTAATGTATATTTACAATTTCTTTAGTATGTTCTCCAAGTGTCTTCTTAATATACTTGATCTCCTCCTTCACTTCATTAAGTTGGTCCATGACATGGAGGGCTTTGATTAGTTGTTCAATGTTCTGCATCTCTTCCTGGTTTTTAGTTTGTTCATTGGACTGGGCCATGTCTTCCTGTTTCTTAGTATGGTGTGTAATTTTTTGTTGCTGTCTTGTCTTCTGTTTATCTTGATGGGTGTATTCAGTTGATTAGCTTCTTTCTCTACTCTATGATTTTATTTAGTTGCTGTTTTTGTGTTTGTGTTAAGTTTTCTTTTTCACACTTTGGTCCTTTATTCTATTTCCCTGCTGTTGTCTATGTTCCCTTGATGGAAAAAGATGAGGGACAAAAAGTGAAAGAGGTAAGAAAAGAAAAAGGATAAATGTACTAATAATAGTAAAAGCTAGAACAGAAAAAGCATAAGAGCTTGGAAAGTGAATATTTAGCTCATGTAATCAGTGTAGAGCAATAAAAATTAAAAAATGTAGTACCAACAATGAAATGGGAAACTGAATAGAGAAAAATATATCGAATGAATTAAAAGGCCAGAATGATGACGAGAGAGGGTAATTGAAAAGAAAAACAGAAAGAAACAAGTCAATAAAAGAAAAAAAAAAAGCAGAATAGACAATATAGAAACAAAAACCAGAAAATTTGAGGACTAAACAAAGAGAGGTGGAATGTAAGAACAACAACAGAAAGTGGAAGATAGAAAGATGAAGGAAGGAGAAGAGATAGGATTGATGTACAAAATGGGTATACACAGAAAAGGGGAAATCAAGGAAGAGGAAATATATCAAAGAAGAAACAAACCAGCAGCACCTATTTAAGAAAGGATAAAGAAAAAAAAAGGGTGGGGGAAGAGAGAAGAAAGAAAAAAATAAGCAAAAGAAATAAACACACAAGCAACCAGTCAAACAAAAACTAAGGATAAACAACTTTCCCCCTTAGGCCCCTGAGGAGTGTATCAGACTGCCAGTGTTCACCAGTCAGTTACGCTGCAGCCTGCCTTCTGCAGGTTTTGAAGAGGGTTTTAGTGAGTAAACTAAGTTAAAATTTTTTAAAATGTATTTTTTTTAGGAAAAATAAGAGACTCAAGAGAAGCTAATACAAAAATAATGTCTATGTTCTCCCTGTCCTAAAGTATCAGCTGGATGTTTGATACCCTGCTGGACCACTGCTCTAAGTGGAGCCAGGAATTGAACTTGGGACATCGTATATTCAAGAAAGAATCTCCTCCACTGAGCTAAACTTTCTCATTTGGTCTGTTAGCTCTTCAGAAAGCTATTCAGCCTCTTTACCTCAGGCAGGTTTGACTTTTTGCAGTTGGGTAAATTCTTGCTAATTAGGAGTCTGTCTGTCTCTGCCCCCTTTTATTTTTATTGCTTTCTCTCCCAGGGTGGCAGAATGCAATAGACTGTGTTAGTGAATAATCCCCTCACCTCAACTGTTCAGGTTGAGTTCCATTCTGAAATTGAAATGGGACCCTGGCAACTGAACTCACTGCAGAAAAATGACTCTCAAGCCTCTTCCAGACCACCCCTTCATCCAGGGAACCCCAAATAGGCTCTTGGAAGCTTATTAATTGGTTCCTACTGCCACTTCCTACTGCCCACTTCCCTTATTGAAATTTTAATAGTTTTCAGCATGGGACTAGTCAATTGCCTGACTCTGCCCCTTCCCAGGCCAAGTTTCTCTATCCCAGGGTGGTTAAGTAGATCAGGCTTCCTCAGCAGATTCACCTCTCCCCTCTTCCTGGTGCCACCTCTATCTGGCTGGTATGCACCCTAAAGCTCAAATGAAGTCCAGGCAACCAAACCCACAGAAAGGAAACCCTTCTCCAGCCCTTGCCAGAACCCTCCCACTCTCAGAGAATGCACCCTCCCTCTGGGTGGCCAGTAGGAGTCAGAGCTCACAGCAGCTTCCTACCCCAAGGGTGGGGCTTAGCCATGCACAGTTTCTAGCCACAGAAAGAGAAACACAATTTTATCTTGAGCAACATATCCCCCTGTCCAGCTCCCTCCAGATTGATGCTCCAAAGCCTCCCACTCTGTGTGTTCCCAAAACAGCCCACTCCGGCAGGATCTTACCACCACTCAGCCAGCCCTTGTGAGAGAGATGGTGAGCACCCATTCAAAATGATACCATCTTGCCGCTTCCTTCTCACCATCTTCTTACCCTTCTGTGGTCCCAATGAGTTAGATTACTTCTTCTGTTATGTGTATCCTTTGCTGAAATTGGCCTGCAATGATGTACACACTGAAATTGGTCTCCTGATAATTGTCAATTCAGGTGTGATTGTTTTGTTTATTTTTTTTATTTTGATGGTATCTTATTTCCTGATATTATACACCATCAGGATTTATCCTACCAAAAGCCATAGCAAATCTCTTTCCATTTGCAGTTCTCACATAACATTTGTGATGTTCTTCTTTGTACCTATTCTCTTCATTTACATTAGACCAGCCATAAATTTCCAGAATGTAAAGTGTTTTCTCTTTTCTACTCCATCATTGCTCTCATGTTCAACCCTCTAATTTACACTCAGAAACCTGGAGATGAAGAATGCCTTGAGAAAATTATGGTGCCATCATTTCTTTTTCAAAGGGAAGTAGCTTATTTGAAAGCTGTTGCTGAATTTCACTCTAATTAATTAATTAGGTGTGTGCTTAACTCCAAGCCCTAATACAGATATGGAATCATAGAAAAATTTTATTCAAGATTATGCAAAAACCAATCTTAAATTATAGATCAGTGTTTTTAACTCTTGCCAAGCCCTCTTTTTGATTAGGTATATTTGATTTATTTTCAAATGGAAAGTTTGCCTTTGCTGTCTTCACTTATCTACCTCAAATCTGCCTTAATTTGTCTATTCATTCTGACAGTTTAAGGAAGTGTTTTCTCTTTTCCTTTTGTAATTTTGTCGACAATATCAAACTGGAAGCCATCTGATACAGGAGAAATGATGTTTTTAGACATCTAGGTTCAGCATCACAAAGCAGAGCTTAGAAATGTGGATTTTCCAGCTGAGGCCAATAGATAAATGAGTGAAGCATTTAACCACCTTGGCTATTCAGTATTCATAAACATTCTTCCATACAATTTGAAGCTCCTAATAAAATAGAAACTTCTTTCTCTTTACACTGATCAAGATGCTTCTAGAAAGATATTTTCATCCTCTCCCACAAAGTTAAAAAAATACCATTCCCCAAATCTTGGTATATGACTGTATTAGTTAGGGTTCTCTAGGGAAATAGAATCAATAGGAGATATCTATAAATAGTATGAGATTTTATAAAATTCTTTCAACTCACCATGTGGATGCACAAGTCCAGGTTCCATAGGCAGGCTGCATAACAGGGGTCCCGATGAAACTCGAATGAAGGTCCTTGATGAGTTTCCAAGATACATTGGCTGTCCAAAGGTGAGCTGGGAAGTTCTCTCTGAGTGCTAAAATCACTCCCCCTTTTAAGGTATTGAATTGATTGGATAAAACATCACTCATTGCTGGAGGTAAACTCCCTGGTTGATAATAGCCATCTACGCAGTAAACTCACTGATGACTAAAGTCCATAAATGTCCTTGTATTACAATTAGTCCAGTGCTTGCTTGACCAAACAACTGGGCACAAATACTTTATCCAGTTGACATATTAGTCTAACCATCACAATGACTAAATAATGTTGACTAAAATGTTAATTTCTCTTCTAGTTCTGACTACAGTTACAAATGAATTATGTGTAACATAAACATTAGATTGTAAAATTAACAATAAAAAATATCTCATATAAAATAAGTATAATTTATTAGTTCATATATATATAAACTAACAATCAAAGGAAATTATGCATTGCTACCACAGGACTTATTACTGTAAATGGTCATCAGATTCATTTATATTTTTATTTCTTCCTATTTATGCTCCACTTTCCATTTGCTCTCAGGTTGAAATCTGTTTCTCATTTATTATCTAGTCTTCCTATTTTTGATCTGTTGTCTAGTGTTCTTGAGTTTCTAAATCCTCAATGATCCTGACATTTTACTTCCTTTATTTTTCATTACCTCTTACTATTTGTCTTGTAAATTTTAGGAGATCCTTAGAGAATCCCCTGTGTTGCAGATATTGGTCATCTACCCTCATTGTATTGAAACAACCACATTTCTCCTTCAGCAGTACCAATCAATACATCCCCTCATTTGTTGATTGGTTTAGTAGGAGGGTGGGGAGCTCCAAATGTCCAGGTGTCATTCTCACCTACCAATTCAATAAAATCATTTCTGAGTTCCTCTATAAAAATATAATCTTTTTAAAATGTATTTTTATTTATTTTAAAAGATACTTAGATTACATAAGTTGTTACATAAAAAAATTTAAGGGATTCCCATATATCCCACTTCCCAGACCTCCCACTTTTCCCCACATTAACAACTTCTTTCATTAATGTGGTACATTCATTGATATTGATGAAAACATTTTGGAGCATTGCCACTAAGCATGGACTATAGTTTATATTGAAGTTTACACTCCCTCCCACTCAATTCTGTAGGGTATGGCAGGATATATACTGGCCTGTATCTGTCACTGCAATGTCATTCAGGTCAAGTCCTGAAAATGCCCCCATATTACACCTCTTTTTCCCTCTTCCTGACTTCAACACCTCCAGTGGCCACTCTCTCCACATCAATAATATAATTTCTTCCATTGCTAGAATTAAAATAAGTCTATAGTAGAACACCAGTAAGTCCACTCTAGTCCATATTTTATTCCCTAATCCTGAGGATTCTGGGATGGTGATGCCCACTCCACCTCTAATTGAGAGGGGACTTCAATCCCATATGGCTGATGAATGGCACTCTCTTGCTTGCAGTTGTAGACTATATGAGTTCCTTGGTGTGGTGGTTGTCCATTCTCACTTCCCTGTCAGCTGTCTTAGGTGAGTACAATGAACTGGAGAGTATGTGCTGCAACTCTGCTGAGGCTCAGGGCCCAGCCAGCACATGAACAGGCCAGAGATTCAAGTCTCCTGGATGTACACCTACCAACTCCAACACCAATTATAGGCTCAAACAAAAGAGACAGAAAAGGCATGTGTAGAGAACTCACATCTGAAATGCAAAATGCCAAAATAAATTTAATGTTTTTCATTTTTTAATATCCCATTTTTAAAATTTTATTTTAATTTTTCTAAAGTATGTATTTTATTTCTTATGTTTAAACCTATCATTATTATTTCATTTTCCTATTAATTAAATTTGGCAACATTCTTGGCTTCATTTTTGAAGAAGCTTTGGATCACTGAAAGGTTACTACTATGGCAGGGGAGGATAAATGGTGTAGGCTGTCAGTGATGGGGGATATATGGGAGGAAGTTCACCTTGACATACATATAAGGCATATAAATATGTTCAAATGTTCATGTAGCATTGCCATAGTGGGTAGAATTTCACACAACACCTGAAGGAGTGTTGAATCACTATCCTGGGAAGCTCTGCCACATTATCCAATGGAACAGCAACAATCCCCCAAGTACAGGGGCAATGACTTGCGAAGAAAGGTCATCCATTGATGGGCCCTTGATACTGATGACTATTCTTATAAGCTTTTTGCTTTTGAATTTGCAACTTGGCCTAGTGTTGTCGGGTACCTGAGAGTTGCCTCCTGTAAGCCTCCTTGTTGATCAAATGTGGCTTTTATCTAAGCCAAACTCAGCATGTGAATGCATTATCTTCCCACCAGTGAGGGACATTACTCCTGGGATGAGCCACCCTGGTACAGAGGGATTACTACCAAGCACTGGCTGGTGATACAAATGGAAAAATACCTTGAATAAAAAGGGGAAAGGGTAAAAACAAATGATTTTATATGACAAAGAGACTTCAAAGTGAGTCGGGAAGTCATCAGAGATGTAACGCTTATGCACATCTCAGCAGGATCTCATAGATGGCCAAAGTGGGCAACACCCCAAACAATGGGGCTCCTGAGGGCTCCAGAGACACCCAGATCCTGCAGTCATGGTGGACAGCTCTGGAGTTTGGTGCCTTGCCAGTGGGCCCTACTTTGGAGATTGTGCTCCTGAATGTGACAGAGCATAATATTTCATAACTATGACTTTGAACTAACTGATCTGAAAATGAAGAATCTATAACATAAAGATTGATTTGCAAAATTAACTACTAAAATGTATTATTTGAAATAATAGAGAACATTTAATAATATGTATATAGATATGTGAGTATATATGTATGTGTACCCAAACATAAACATACATTTACACATATGTAAATCTAACAATCAAAGAAAAATATGAATTGTTACATTAGTCCTTGTTGCTGCAATTGGTCAAGAAACTTTAGTTAATCTTTATAGCTTACATTATTTGTTATTTTATTTTTTCATTATCTTTTACATTTGTCCTGATAATTTTAAGAGATGCCTTAGAGAAGTCAATAGATAGTAGATATTGTTCATTTCTTCACTCATTGTGATGCAGCCACCAAATTTCCTCTGCTCATCAGTATCAATCAATCCAGCCATTTAATTTTCTGTTACTTTATTAGAGGTGTAAAGACTCCAAAATTTCCAGGTGGTATTCTTAATTAATAATTAAATAAAATAACTGCTGTATCCCCTGTTGAAACACAAAATTTCGAAAGTAGTCAATGTGAAAATGGTGGGCGAAGCAGCAAAAATTCTTTATTTGGGTTTTTAGTGTAATAGTAAGAGGAGCTACTTGCACTTTCCTTTCTTGATAATGATAGCAGTTTATTCTGGCTATGTAGAAAAAAACATTATATATTGGTCATTACATTCTTAAAGGTAATGCCAAAGATTTTCAAGGTGATTTCTCTGAATTGGTAATTTAATGTTCAGTAAGATATTCCACCATTGTATCATATCATCTACAACAAAGTAATGTGTTCATGATAAGACAAGTGAATTCTTTGGAGTTGTGTGCACTGTCGAATTTATTTTTACTATGATGTAAGTTACTTGATAAAACTCAATGCTAGATGTGTAACAAGATGATGAATAAGGCATTCCATAAATTCATGGAATGTGCCATTATAACTTGCATCTGGCCAAACCTTCTGACAAGGACATCCAGAAAACCGGGTTTTGTAGTGGGAGTGGGATGACTGTTTAAAGATTCAGAAAGCCATCAAAGTAACCAAGGCTGGAATAGCCTAGAGACCAGAAAATAATGATATATGCATAGATGAGGCTGATATTCAGCACTGTCTTGTCCTTAAGTCATGGGATGATTTTCAAACACCAACCAAGAGATGAATAGATTAAATATAACATGGATTTGCAAGAATTTGCTACAATTAGAAGACTCATACATTACCAGTGGAGTGTAAACCAATAAAACCAAACAATATACTTTAAAAAATAATTGATGAAAATTGACCATACCATCTTCCCATGTCCTAGAAATCCAATCCTAGATATACAATCTATAGAAATGTTGATATAACCATAAAATGGGAATTTTAATGTTTCAAATTAAGAACTTTGTTTATTAAAAAATCATCCTAAAGTGAAGGGAAAAATATATAAGCTAGAAAATTATGACTTACTAAAGATTGGTATTCAAAATATATGAACACTTCCAATGAGGTAAAAGGTAAGCAATCCATTTGAAAAAAAAAATGGTCAAAGATGAAAATAAGCTTTTAACCAGAAAGAAAATTCAAATTACCTGTAAACATCTGAAAAGATGATTAGTAATCATAGAAATAAATATTCAAATCACAATGTAATAAGATTTAACCCTCAGTAGTCTGGAAAAATTTAAAGGTATTAAAGACCATGTGGTGGCAAGGATATGAAATGATGGAAACTCTCATGTATTGCTCATGAGAGTGTTAATTTTACCACCTGACTGGAGAGGTATTGAATATTAAATTGAATGTATGCATTACTTATGACTCAGCAACTCAAATACTATTTATATATATCAATAGATATTCTTAAAGATTTCCACTGAGATAATTTCAAGAATGTTGTTAGTAACCTTGTTTGTATTAGCAAAAATAAATAATAAAAATAAATAAAGGAAAGAAAGTAGGAGACAAATAGATTGTTCAATAATGGAAGAATGGATAAATAAATTGTATATTATTCATACAAAGAAATGCTACAGAAGGAAAAATCAGTTAAGTAAATATATGCATCAAATAAATGAAACTCAAAAATATAATTTTGAGGGAAAGAAGTCATTCACAGTAGATTTAAGGTCAAAAATAGGTAAAATTAGAAAATATATTGATTCATGGTATATATTTATTCTATCCATGTAAAATTAAACATGAGATTTATTAATGTACAGTTCAGGAATTAGATATCTTTGAGTGGGAGGGAAGGAATATGGTGGGGAAAGGGCTTTCAAGACACTATGAAGATACTGGTAATGTTTTATTTCTTAAGTGGTTTTGTGGTATGAAGGAGTTCATTTTATTTTGAGTTTTGGGTTTATCTCTCTATATAAACAGATAGTTACAGAAATGGAAAAAGAATTATATAGCTATATAAACACACTCACAAACACACATATAATTTTTTAAAATATATATTTAAAATTAAAAGTATAAAATGGTATTTTGTTAAGCAGATATTGTGCTGATAAAAATTAATGAATTAGGGAAGCAGGTGTGGCTCAGTGGATAGAGCCCCCGTTTACCATATGGGAGGCCCGTGTTCACGTCCCGAGGCCTCCTTGTGAGGGCACGCCGGCCTGAGCGGTGCGGTGGGCTGATGCAGCAACCTCACGGCAGGAAGCGGGTGTGGCGCAATGGATAGAGCACTCATTTACCATATGAGAGGCCCCGGGTTCGCTTCCCGACGCCTCCTTGTGAGGGCAGGCCGGCTCGCGCGGCGCCGTGGGCTGACGCGGCAAGACCTCACAGCAAGGGAGAGATAAGCAGACACAGAGAAGACATGCAGCGAATGGACACTGCAGCACAAGCAGCAAGGGGGGCGATAAATAAATAAAATAAATAAATCTTAAAAAAAAAATTAATGAATTATACAGTCACCTGTAAAATCGACTCAGAAGTCAAGGTAAAATATTAAAGAAATAATTTTTGTAATTTCAAAGCTAATGGGTAGAATTAACATATACATATGAGTGGAATCCTAAAAGTTGAAAAGCATTATTGAAATGAAAAATCTGAGAAAATCAACTTGAATTTAAGAATGACAAAATAATTCAGATGTATATTAATCATCCATTGATATCCCCTGATGGTTAATCACAATAGCTGGAAATAGAACAATACATAATTAACTCTAGTGAAATGTCTCAACTTTTATTCTTGAAGTGTATTGACCTCCACTGGAGTTGTGCTGAGACCTGACCCTTACTATTGGCCATAAAGCAATTAGGCATGATGAGAATAAATCAAATATTAAGAAAATAAGCATTCTTTCTCAAAGAAAGAGCTTCAGGTGAGTTTATTCTATCACCTCCAAAGAAATAGACTCAGTTCTTCTCTGGAAAAGAAGAGGGGACTTATTTTGTTCATCTAGAGGTTTCAGGGAATTTAAGTGTTCACAATTCTCAAACTCAATCTGTAATGCCACTATTTCAGGATTCCATTTTTCCAGGGTTCTGTTGACATAAGAGATTCTAGATGCTGTATATTCACTGTCCTTTAGAGTTCTGCCACCCTTACATCCAATTATGGGTCTGATTTTCAGATGGTCTGCTTTTTGGATTCTGTACAACATAGCTCCAACAGAGCTATGGAGACCACCAGCTTTCACAGCATTCCTTAGGTTGCTTTTAGGCTAAATATGACTACCATATCCTTTACATCAGGCTTCTGTTGCAAATGTCAGGCAATCAAACAATGCTTATGATTATATATTTACCTTTAGTATTCAGGGTCCAAAGTTATTGGAAATCCCAAGGCCTCATCATTTTTCGTCATTTCATCTCAGCACAGATGAGATGCTGGTTTAGTGCCCTGCATATACAAAATAGATTTGAGAGGATTTTCAGCCTGAAGAGAAAACTCTGACTTATGGAAATTGGAACCAGTGGGAAATTCTTCTCTCTTCTTCTTCCAAATGATTGGTCTTAAACCTAAAAATTTATATAAATGCTCAGAAGACAATCAAGCAAGATGGAGGAAACATCCTAATGCCAAAGAGAGGCCAGTTGGAAAATGCACAACATTATTTATTTTGCTCTCCTCTTCCTTGCCTTATTTTTATTTTATTTCATCCTAGAATTTTAGCTTATAAGCATTTACTCAATTTCCATTTCTTGGGAACCTTAGATTATGATAATTAGCATCAGAAGTTGTCTGTGAAGCAGACCCACAGTAAGGAATTTTAGATATTGGTTTCCCTCAAGTCTGAGTGCAATGGGGTCCTCATTATTGTAGGAATTGGTGGTAATGGTCCCTGATATGGTGACATGATAGTTACCAGTGACTCAAATGAAGAAATTCAGGAACAGGGAAATTTTTGCCAAACAACATATGCCATGTATGGATTCACCATCAAGGACTGACAAGCCTAATATCAGAGAAGCTGGAGAAGTAGGTGAAATGACACTTCTTTGATTTTTTCCATTTTGTTTCAGCTCAGACCTTGAACTTTAGAATTTTTTACAACATAAAGTACAGGCTTTGTGGCTTCAAAATATTGAATGAAATGGGACCTTTGGTTTATGTTCAAACCTCACAGGGTATAAAGGGTTATCACCTTAGCATAATTACTTTTTAAGGATGTGAGATGATTTTCACCATTTTAAACTCCACATTTGACCAACTTTTCTTTTGGAAGATTTTTCAGTCCACAGAAAAGGTGAGAAAGAGCTTTGGTGTAATAATCTCCCAGGTAATCCACTTTAAATGCCACTTTGAAATTAAGCAGAAAATGTATATTTCCACCCCTGAGACCACAATTTATATGCAACTTTTGGTTTGGGAAAAAAATCAACATAAATACCAGTAATGATACTGCAAAATCAGGAGACACTGCTTCTCTCTGCAGACAAAAACAGGGAAGTCCTACACCCAGGACAGCCTCAGTGTATGGTGAAATTCATTAGTCTTTAGCAGTGAAGGTAAACATTTCTCCTGACTGTATTCTAAATACTGAAAACTACATTTAATTCAGACTTCAATTAATTTATCCAATAAGTTCTTCGCCTGGTAGGTAAAATTCTAACTAACCTATAAGAAATGAGTATTATTTTCAAATAAAAGATAGGTTTCATATGCAAGTTAATTGCATTTTCCTCTATAAGTACTTATATTTCTTTTGAAATATGCATTTCCCCTTTTTTAAAAAAAACTTTAATTCAACTTCAACAAATAAAATAATAGACAAAATGTAGCCTAACAAATTATGGAAGCAATACTTTAAAAAAACCCTGTCCAGGCAAATTTATCTTATTTAATCCTAAAAACAACAAATGTTTTTAATAATAGCTTCCCATTATCTAAGTAAAATGCAGCAAATGACTAGTTCCATATCTTTCAGAAGATGTCAAATAGAAGCAGGCATTTTTCTGATTTTGGGAAATTCATGAAGGAAATAAGAGCAATTCTATTTAGTGTCACATATGGTGTATAGTAGAGAAGAGTAAATTGATGGATAAATCAAGTGAGTGATATGCAACTTTAAGCAAAAGAGAAAAATATAAATAGGAAAAAGAGACACAATTCCAAAGAAATTAAGGAAATGAAGCAAAGTAGAAATTCATTGCTTTCTTCCTTCCTCTTTTGATCCTCTACAGATGTTATTTATGCAGGTTAAATTAATAGTGTGGAATGTTATGGATTTAGAACACTTTAACTTAGAAACCAATGTGGAATAAATTTAATGGGAGAAGAAGAGAATAATGTAAACAGTAAAAAGAAAGGAAATACGATTAATTCTGCTGAATGACAGAATACTACAAAACTGTATGGAGAGAAATGCCTTGGGTGAGAAAACTTGGGTTGCAGGAAAACATAACAAGGAATATGTTCCTAGAATAATTTCAAGAAAGATTTGGAACTGAAAAATATATTTTCAGTATCCTGATAGAAAAGAATTAATAGCCATTGTATTTCAGCATTTATCCAAATTGTAAAGACTGCTTGATTCTCTCATCTGCAAAGCAGGCTAATAAGAAGATTATAAGTATTACATGAGTCATTACATGTAAAATGCTGACAGTTGCATTTAGGAGGTGGTAAGCATCTAAATAAATATTCACTATTTTACCACTATTTGATTTGAACTGTAATAACTTTCATTTTTATTCTAATTTTAAGTCTTCAATGTACTTTTATTTATTATTTTGGTCACTATATATCAGATATGTAATGTATACACAGCAATGTAAGGAAAGGCAAAGAGAAAAAGAAAAGATTAATTCCTATTGCACTCTACCTGTCTAGTAAATGAATATATACAACAGTGGGTCATTGGTATTAGAAATGAACAAATTAAAAGATGAGAAATGAGTGTCAGGTAAATTTATTATCTTGCCCCAGACTATATGGCCCTACTCTTTTCTGGTCTCTTGTCTGA
>JAQZBX010003262.1:18330-41788 GCA_029593785.1 Cabassous unicinctus
AAATGCTGTCTTTTGAGCATGAGTGTAATAAAAGGAACCGACATTTTAGAGAATCTAATCTGCCATGATAAATAGGAATGAATTGCAAAGGGAAAAAGCATTTTTAAACTTGAGATGGAATAACTTTGTTACACTCAAGGAGACCAGTGTAGGTGCTGTTATGAGACTATACTGTTAGGAATGAGAAAGAACTCAGTGTAGGTGTGGGCCTGAAGTGCGGTTGCCAAAAAGTGTCATACATTATCTATTGGGTGAAAATGATAAGGGAATAAAAGAATGATACCCAACATATCCTTCAAATGTATTCATGAAACAAAGGAGTCAATTATTGGCAAAACTTTTTTTAAGAATGTAAGGAAGGACTGAATCCCATGGTTTAAGAATTAATAAATAGCAGAGTTGGTTTACCATTTAAAATACAAATTTTACAGATTCTAACCTAATACTTTGTAAGAAGGAAGATTGAGATCAAAATGTAAACGTTCCTGTTTGGGTATAATCGCCTGGGGTTAATGCTTCCTACATATGCACGTTGACTGTACCTTCCAGGATGTTGATAGAGGCTTTTGTGCAGAGTTAGGAGAGACAAGATGATTGAGCCCACCAAGAAATACAAGGTATAGATTTATATTGGTATTTCATAAATTTGCTGTGTGAATCGTTTTAACAACTAGAGACTATTTATGCAATATCCCCCTATTTGATGCTATATTTGAGCAGGCATTATAATGGGATTCTATTTTACTTCTGAAATTTCTTTGCGTTTGTTAATGTAACCGCTGTGAGTGACAAGATTTTCCATACTTGGCCTGAAGGTCTGTTCCTACTGCCTAGCAAGGTGCATGTTTATACAGCAAAACTCAAAACTTTTTTTGAATAAATAATTTTTTTTCTTTATTTTACTGTCAATATTTTGAAGCTCTTATTTCATGGATTTGATCTGAGATTTTGAAAATCCCCATGTGTTATACAGAAGGCAAGTGTGTTATTATTTTAGTGAAGGCACTAAGAATAAGAGGGATTATGATGAAGTGAAGAAACCTGACTGGAGACATACCTACTGAATTTGTGTTAGTGTACAACTAGTCCTTATAGCTCCTATTATCAAGCTCTCTCTTTAAGTCACCTAAACATGAAATTCAGGATTTTGTGAATCTATTCTTAACAACAACAAAATAAAATTGGACATAAAATGCAGGTGTTGGAAATGTACGTTCTAATTTCATAGGATGCTTCTGAATTCTAAGGGTATGTGATAGTAAGTTGGGGACTGCCAGGAGGAACATTAAACTAAAGGAAACAAAGGAGCCAGTGAGTCATCTATTTATTTGCCTGTTTTGTCAGTATATATCTACTTAACATCAGATAGTGTGTTTCAAACAATCCTGACTCCTTAATGAAATTTTCTAAGTGCATTTTATACCATTTTTTCCTGTAAGAATCAAGTTCCTCAAGGGCCTTATGAGCAAAGTCTTAAAATGATTTTAAACTCTGGGAAAGGAAAGAAAGTGCTCTTATATCTAAGAACACAGATTGGCAAATTAATTAGAATTGAATGCAACAGTGATATAAACTAAAGTTATTTTTATAAAGTAACTTCTGTGTTTTATCTTATTATAGAAATACTAAGAATACATGCCATATTCTGAAAAATACACCTTGGGACAATTTATGAAATCATTATTTCTAAAATAAATAATTCAGTCACCTTTAAAATTAACAGGAAAATTAAGGAAACCATAAAATTTTCATTAACTCATATAATCCTTCGTTTATTAAAATAATAAATAATTGAGGTCCAATGTATTCTAAGAGCCATTCACAGATGTGGGCATTGTTCTAGCCTCACGTTGTAGGGAGCCTTCTTTTCTCAATTTTGGGTATAAAAATATTATTATTTAATGTATTTATTTAAATAAAAAGAGATATCACAGCCACTTAGTATTCTCATGCATCATTTTTTATTATTCTCCATAATATTGCTAAACACATGTTTTTTAATCCAGGATTAGGACCTCAAATGAGGCCAAAGAGATACTCACATTGTGTGCAAACAACTTTAATAATTGAGATAAATAATATTTGATGAAACCTTTAAAAATTAATGCAAAATTCCACAATAAACAAAATATTAAAATTTTAAATAAATACAGGATCCTATCCTCTACTTGTACACCTCAACTCACTCACTTCACCCTAGACCTGTATATCAGGAAGGCACGTTACTCCCGGACAAGAAATGCATCCAAACTAAGCTTGCCTTTGCATCCTAGTCACAGAGTGGATACACATTTTGTTTCATTCCCTAAACAAAAGTGGAACTATTAAAATCTTTCCCTTTCCAAAATATTCTAATTTATATGGTCAGCCTATTCATATAAAGTTTAGAATTAATTACTTTAAAATAGAGTCAGGATGGATGATTAAATAAAAGAATTTATTTCTACAGTATGAACTCTGATTCACACTAGGCTTACCAATATTTCTGATGTTGACATGTCATTTTTTTTTCAGGCTACTCTTTTGAGCATTAACTGGATTAGAACATGGAAACTGCAAATAACGTCACCGACTTTATTCTATTGGGACTTTCCTAGAACAAGAAAATTAAATATTTGTGCTTTCTATTATTCTTATTTTGTTACACAGCTATTTGAATGGGAAACTTGTTCATAATGATCTCTACCACATGCAGTCAGCTCATTGACCAACCCATGTATTTCTTTCTTAATTACCTTGCTAGGTCAGACCTATGTTATATCTCATCAGTGATGCCCAAGCTAATTACAGACTTGCTGACAGAAAAAAAAAAAACACAATTTCTTACACTGGCTGCATGGAACAGCTCTTTACCATGCACTTCTTGGGCGGCATGGAAGCCTTCATCCTTACAATGATGGCCTATGATAATTACATGGCCATCTGCAGGCCCCTGCACTACACTGTCATCATGAGCAGGTGAAGGTGTGAGGTTCTGGTCATTGCCTGCTGTGCTGGGGCATTTCTGCATTCCTGTGTCCAGTGTCTCCTCGCTCTCAATTTACCCTTCTGTGGCCCCAACGAGATAGATCACTACTTCTGTGATGTGTATCCTGTGCTGAAACTCGCCTGCACTGATACATACAGAGTGGGAATCTTAGTTGTTGCCAGTTCAGGCATGATGGGTTTGGTTACCTTTGTGGTCTTGATGACATCTTACATTTTGATATTGTACACCATAAGGGTTTACCCTGCAGAAAGCCACAGCAAAGCTCTTTCCACTTGCAGTTCGCACGTAAGAGTTGTGGTCCTGTACTTTGTGCCTGTTCTCTTTATTTACATTAGACCAACCACAAATTTTCCAGAAGATAAAGTGCTTTCTCTTTTCTATACCATCATTGCCTCCATGTTTAACCCTCTGATATACACACTGAGAAACTTGGAGATGAGGAATGCCTTGAGGAAAGTGTGGTGCCAGAAACCATTTTTGATTGGAAAGCAAATGATCTGAGAGACATCTGAAACTGATCATACAAACTGTCCAAGTGGTGCATACCTTATCTCAAATATATTAAAGCATAAACTCTGATATTAACAAAAATTAACGTAACCACTAGCATCAGTGTGTTAATATTATAATTTATTTGAACTGTTTTTCTTTCCTTATTTGCGATTCTTACATTGTTCCCTGAAATTTTTTGTCATTCTTTCCTTCTAAATATCTTTTACACTTTTCTTTTAATATTTTTCCTTTGGATTTTATTTATAGGTTACTAAGTGGAACCCATCTTTCTAACCTCCCTTTGCTTTGCTTTCATGAATATATTTCCAAACATATATAAACTACACTAATACCAATCATCCTAGTCCTAAAGGGCCCATAAGACTTATTATTCTTCCTGCATTTCCCATTAAAATAAAAAATGGAGCATCAGAAATTCAGAACCATATTTCTGAACTCATCCCATGCTTGTGTGTATGCATTACAACAGTTTAAAGATCAAAAATTATTTTTGTAGGGTCTAAACAATAAACATTTTTAAAGAAAAAATAAATATAAAAATTGGGAGGATTTTCCTAAAATGATTTCAATTGGATCACTTTAAAAATCACAATATTTTAGCAATTATTATAATACTTATTATGCATATGGTATACTGCAATTCCTCTTGCATAGCAATAAAATGTTATAGTAAAAACAAGTTGGTCGTATAATTAATTGTCCAACTTGAGCAACATTGACTGTAAGAAAGAGTGTTACTAATAATTATGCTCAAACAATAGACATAAAATGGGATAGTGTCAGGTGACCAGTATGTCTGGCTACCTTTAAATGTCTGGGAAGTCTGGACATCCCAGTGAAAAGTTCAATGCCAGTAGTGGAAGCTCCACTTAAGATAACTACTTAAAGCAAAGGTGATTGTAAACACAAAGGCAAATACTGCAAGTGACATTAATTGATCCAGAGTATGCTTAAATTAATTTTTTCTATTACCACCAAAATGAAAACTACAAACTTTAAATTTCTTATGGAACATACATATGTCTTAGAATATCCAAAGAATTGGAAAATATTTTTCAAATAATAAATTAAATAACCAATTATAATGGCATTAAAAACATTATAACACAGAATGATTTCAATTAACATAAGTATTTATGAGAAATTGAGAATTTTTTCTTAGAGAAAACCTCCATAAATGCTAGTTTTGAAACAATGACCTAATTTTTATTTTATTGATTAGGAAACTGAAACTCAGAAGATTAAAAAGATTTTCAGTACCAAACTCTTGGCTAGAGAGGCGAATAGTCAAGTTAAAAAAATAAAATCTCATGTAACATGATGACAACTGCCATAGTTGTATTTCAAGCTTACCAGCAAGGTAAGAGTCTTCCTAAAAGCCATATAAATGATTTCTGTGTTTATAGAGACTTTTGTAGGAGTAAAAGTGAAATGTAGGTTTGGATGAGATTTTTAGAGGAGATACACCAGAAGAATGTCTGGTTAAATTGCTAGGTAAAACATATGTTTGAGTGATTGAATGTAGACTACTTAAAGAGGCTCTTAATCTTATTAAATTTTATCAGAAAATTATTCTCATATTTCCCCCCAGAATGGTATCTAAAGATAGTCAAATATCTTTCCTCAATTATGAGATAACTTTCATGCTACATAAATCTCCTTTTGACTGAGACAATCCTTAAAGATTCTTTGTCAAGATAAAAGATCTATCACAATTTAATGTTGTGCGAAATCATTAATTGGATGTTGCTTAGTTAATGTTTTGGATTTGTGTATTTAAATTTGGATTTCTGTTTAGTAAATATATTTCAAACACTACTGGCAATAATATTACTATTCCATTCTCTCTTGCTTTCCTTTCCTCCCTCTTTCCTTCTTTGCCTCCCTCCTTCCTCTCTCTCCACAAATATGTATATGTTATGTATGTTAGGAAAGGCATTTACTGAACATATTTTATAGTGGTTTTCATGACAACATGCCATATAGACTATGTGCATGGGCTTTACACTGATGTTTTGCTCAGTTCTGAATGTTCTCTTCACTAAGGTACAATAATAGTGCCTTACAAACACATAAAGACCTTCTGGTTATTTGGTCACAAAATCTACAGTTTTTAGAGATTGGAGACATATAATTCATTTATGAATTTTTCTATCTTTTCCATAACTGCTTTTAAGTTTTTTTATATTTATTTATTTTTTACTAAATTTGATACCTTTTATACTTTGAGGCCAAGTAATAAGGGTTAGCTCATCTCTTCCAGGTTTAGCCTTCTGTACCTGCAGGATCCCTCTTCCCCCCAAGATTCCTCAGTTTACTAAACTTCTTGCCCGGCCATTGAATATGCAATTTTTAAAAGCTAATTATTGCAAGTTAGATATGTTCTTAAATTCCCTTAATGATTCATGCTGAGGACTGGTTTCCTTAGAAAACCAAACCAGAGGCAAATTTGTATGTTAACATTTTGTTCAGAAATATATATGCTATATGCTATATATTTTCTGCCAAACATTATTTTAGACTATTTTAAACTTGAATTTTCAAAGTAAGTATAAAACTTTTACTTTGAAAAAATAATTCATTTTGCTTTACTCACTGATCATATATATTTACTGTGAAACCAAAATAATGTTAGTCCAACATCCATGACATATCAAGCAGGATAGTGGAGAAATTTCACAAGCATATTGATCTTGTGAGAAATCCAGTATGTATCTTGGGATAAATAGTCAGTGAAAGAGATAAAGGGGAATATAATAGAAATAGTATGGGAGACTCTGCCCTTCCCAATGTTCAACAATGATGGAATGTATATAATATATGATCTATTATTCTGCTCTTTCAGCTGCCATGCATCTCTAACAGAATACATATCTTCCTGTACTGGATGGTTGAAACCCATCATTATCATTTACTAGCTATGTGGCCTTGGGTAATTTTAACCACACCCAATTCTCACCTCATATATTGAAATTAGAACCCAATGTGTATAACATGTGACTTTACTATAACAGCATATCTATATTGCAAAAATCACCCAAACTAACAAGTAAACATATTTATGAACTTCTTACATATTTATAGGTCTCAAAGTTAGAGAGTGAGATTTTGGTGTCTAGCTGATTTGGTCATTTTCCCATTGGACCTAGAGTAGAATTCTTTCCTGACCAGCATCATGGCTGTATGAAATCAAAATATTTTAGAGATTAAATGAAGAGGAAATATCATAGAGATGTTTAATGTTCAAGTGGATCATTAACTATGAAAGAGGTGGTTCCAATACAGGATGAGAAGCAGAATTACATATTAATATATTTGTTCAATAGATATTTATTCAAGCTCCTCATATATGCTATACACATTCCTAGTTATCAGAAAAAGAGAAGTGAAATAAACAAGGCATATGTTTGCCTTCATTGAACTTCAAATCAAGTCAAGGATGAAATCAAAGGAAGCAAGTCAGGAAAGGAAACTGAAAGAGGAACACCACCAATTTCCAGCTGTTGTTATAGGCTTAGCATTTACATGTGCTGGCTGATTTTCACATTGGCAGGAGGGACTCAAAATGAGGGGTTGTAATGAGAAGATATCCATTTGCATCTAAAGATAAATGCCCTTCAAATTATTTGCTTCTTTTTCAAGAGCAATTGATTGCACCATACTTTCTTTATGGCATTTTTCATCTCCATGTTTCTAAGAGTGTAGATAAGAGGATTGAGCATGGGGACAGTAATTGTGTAGTACAGTGTAAACACTTTAACTTTTGGTAAAGTTGTAGCAGGTCTAATGTAAATAAAGATGACAGGTACAAAAATCAGAATCACAACTGTGACATGAGAACTGCAAGTAGAAAATGCTTTGTGGTGGTTTTCTGAAGATATGCTCTGACATTATGCAATATTATAATGTAGGAAGCCATTAAAACCAAGAAAATCATCAATTCCATCAGGCCAGAATTGGCAATGACTAAGAAGCCAATTTTGTGTGTATTAGTTCAGGTCAGTTTCAACAGGGAATATATGTCACAGAAATAGTGATCATTTTGTGGGGGCCACAGAAAGGTAAAAAAATTGTAAGAACAGGCCAAAAGAATGAAGAAAGCCTACAGCACATGCTGCCCTGAGAACTGATTTATACCTTTGCTGACTCATGATGACAGTGTAGTGAAGGGTTTGCAGACGGCCACATACTGGTCATAGGCCATTCCTGTGAGGATGAAGACTTCAATACCTCCAAAGAAGTGTGTGATAAAAAGCTGTGTCATGTGATTTTTATAGGAAATGGTGTTCTTCTCTGTCAGTAAGTCAGTCATTAACTTGGGTGTCATGTTGGAGTTGCAGAAAAGGTCTGAGACATCAAGGAGTAAGCACATGGCCTGGTTAATTAGCTGACTGTATGTGATAGAAATCATAATAAGTAAGTTCCCCAAACAAATAGCTAGGTAACAGTAAGAAAAATAAAAAGCAGAGGATCTGGACTGTCTTGTTCTGAGAAACTCCCAAGAGAAAAAATTCAGTCACATTATTTCTCTTTTCCATGGTCCAGTACAATTTGGGATGACTCAAGCAAGTTAGCTGATATGACAGAAGTAATGTGAAAAATCATTCACGAGAAATTTGGAAATGTGTTATCTAATTAAAATGGCACTAATCAATTTTTTAGACTTAAGCCATTTGAGGATCATCAAAATCACTCATTCATTCAGCAAAAAATTTTTTAATACCTAGTGGCAACACTTTTTGAATAATTATGGATATAATGATGAATTAGACAAAGTCCAAAATTTAGTGAAGTTAAAGTTCTTTTATGCTCAAGATTAATTAACAAAATAATTTCAAATAGTTTATTGTAGGAAAAATATATAATTTACTGTCTAAATTGATCATTTTGAGTAGAACAGGGCACTATTAATAATCATTCTCTGCTAATAGACATAAAGCAGAACTTTGGAAAGTTTGCAGTACTATTCATACTGCTAATGAGACCTCTCACTCTGTGTGGCTCATTGAAGATTCCTTTGTGTACTACACAAGATTATTTTTCATAAGTAATTAGAAAAATTGATATGAAGTAACTTTATAAACCAAGAAAGAATTATATGAACATAAGTTCTGCAATTGCAGAATGTAGCTAGTTGTTTAGTTATGTTTAAAACAACTCCTCACTAACCACCAGTTTCAGGAGAATCTTGCAATGTTAACTTCTAGAAAATAAACTTAATTTTAGAGTCAAGAAAGAAATTTTATTCCCCAATAGAGGAATAGAAAAATCAAGCTTAGTGTCAAAAGTACGTAGTGAGGAATTTTCTTGTTTGTTTGTCTGTTTTTTGTTTTTTTTTTATTAATAGTACTATTGAAATAATGAAAATGCTCCAATAATGATTGAAGTGATGAATGCACAACTATGTGATTATAGCACATACCATTGATTGTACGCTTTGGATGAATTGTATGATTATTAATATGGATCAATAAAATTGATTTCTTTAAAAAAATACATAAAAGTGGGGAGCTGGCATAGCTCAGTGGTTGAGCACATGCTTCCCATACAAGAGGTCCTGCGTTCAATCCCTAGTGGCTTCTGAAAAAAAGTTCATGGAAGTGGATAAATAAAATTAATGATAATATAAGTATAAAAAGACAGTAAATAATAATTATTAAGTCCTTACTAAGAAGGCACTATTATATTTGTACATACGTTAACTTGTTGCATGTTCTGTGAATCTTCAAAAAAGATATTATTTTCCACATTTTCAGAAGAGAAAAGTAAAGCACTGAGGAGTTAAGTAATGGATCCAAGCTCAGAAGTCCAGAAAGCAAGAAGTTTTGAACCCATGCAAATTAACTTTTCAACCTGAGCTCTTAAATACTATGCTATGTCACTTTCTGGAAATAAGGAGATTTTCAAATTATTTTATTTAATGACCTATTTCTGAACCTGTTGAGAAAGTTTATACCAAATAAGACTTTGTGACATTTACTTATTTATTATTATTATTAATATATATATGTTTATTCTTAATGATCCAAGATTATGCAGGTTATACTGTGTTGCCTGGAAAGGAGGTAAGGACGGCGCGAATGATGTTCACGGAGACAGGCTGATGGCGCAGTCTACTTTATTGCGGAAGCTCACATCTTATATAGTGGTAGGGAGGTGGGTGGGGTGTGGTAAGAAGGTAGGAGGGACATAAGAGGGATGCGGGAGTGAGAAAGAAGAAACGGGGGGGAGTCAAACAGCAAGTGGGCAATAGGGCAAGAGAGGGCGATATCACCCGTACCAGGCCGAGGGCGTTGTCACCCGTTCCAGCTGCCCTGCTCAGCCAGTAGTGGTACCAACTACGGGCTTAAGCTTACTAGATTGGTGAGCCCACTTCTGCTTGCTTCCCCTCAATACTGATATACTAAGAACTGGGTAGAAATATAGCATCTCAGCAGTGCTGCTGTCAAATTGGGGGTGGGTGGGAGGAATGGCTGGATGATGGCTGGAGGACCCTCATAATAGAGATAAAATATTTTTCGCCAGCGAAGGAGATTTGAGTTGTAAAATGTTAATATAGGTAAAATAGAAAAGAGTAGATGAAACAGTTTTCAACTTCAAAGGAGGGAAAAAGACAGAAAAAGCACATTGGCACAGGAGGAACATTTGTAGTCATTCTATGCAAGATAAAAGCCTTTTTTTTATATTGGCAATTTAGGTCACCTGCTGGCCATCCTTATACCTTCCCAGATATTCTAATATACATATCCCATATACTTAGATATGCAAAACCACAGTTAGCTCTTATATTCAGAGGCATGCCTAACATAAAGTAGAAAACCCTTATGGCTACTTATTAGACAGATTTGACTTATACTTCTTTTATTAATATGATTGAACATCTGAAAATCAACAGAATTTGGAGAAATCCAAAAGCATACCAAAGATTAATGAAGATATAAAACAATAATTGACCATAGAAGAGACAAGAACTAATTAAAACATCTCTATAAATTTCTTCAAACTAGTCAAAGGAAAAACTTCTTAAGAAACAAAAGGACATTTGTATTATTGGGTTTCTTTTAGTTGAACTATCAATATGGCCTGCTTATACAGTTCAAATTTGCTAAATAAATACAGAGATATTTCTTTTATTGGATATTTCAATTCTCTGACACAAAGGATCTTGCAGTGTAATACAAGAAGTAGAAAAGGACTTTGAAAATTACAGAGCAGTATGCAATTTTGAATGTTGTTGTCACAAGACTTTGGGCACGAAGTGAAGAAATGATATAATAATAAACATGTATTTATTATAAAACACCCAGTTTTTCAGTTATCTTCCCTTTCAAAAAAATAGCAAATTTTTAGAAACTTACTGATCTATATCTTTTCAGACATTCAAATGTGGTTGCCTAGATGGAAATTTTACAAAGAGATGTGGTCCAGTTCTCAACTTAAAAATTCCCCTCAAACAAAATACTATAAAAATGATGCAGACTGCTTTGCTCAACAATTTTTCTCCCTTCCTTCTTAAGGAATCTACCCATTTGTGATGGTTAGGCTAATGTGTCAACTTGGCCAGGTAATTGTGTCTAGTTGTTTGGTCAAGCAAGCACTGAGTTAATTGTAATATAAGAACATTTATGGACTTTAGTTACCAGTGAATTTAACGAATGGATGGCTGATTACATCTGCATCAATCAAGGAGATAGCCCTCAGCAATGGGTGAAGCTTTTAGCCAATCAGTTGGATGCCTTAAAAGGGGAAATGATTTCAACATTCAGAGAGAATTCCCCATCTCATCATTGGGCAGCCATCTTTTCCTGGAAACTCATCAAGTACCTTCATTGGACTTTCATCAGAGCCCCTGGTTTGCAGCCTGCCTGCAGAACCTGGACTTGTGCATCCCCACGGTCATGTGAGAGACTCATAAAATCTTATATTATTGACAGATATCTCCTGTTGATTCTATTCCCCTAGAGAACCATGACTAATACACCATATAATATGCATGGTTCTGTAAAATAATTTAATCACTTAATAGTTTCTCAAATAGAAAGTTATACTTCATTCCATGTAAATATCTGGTAAAAGCACTGTGTCTGGGCACAAGAGATTTAGCGTTTTCTGCCTCCCTGTTATTTATCAGTTTATTCCCTAGGATTACATGTTCTCATCTATGACATGAAAGATGTGTATTACATAATCTCTGAAGACCCCTTCAGATTCTGATAGTGTGTGACTCCTGATTCTCCATTAATTTGGGAATAAAAATGCTTTAGTCACATACTTGTTTGACTCCTCCCTGCCTTCCACTGGATAAATTGAAAATATTGAAAAATACAATATTGAGGAAATCCTTTAGGGTTTCTGTGCCTTAGTTCCTTCTCTGTAAAATTTTGACAATGATAATACCTCCTTACAGGGTAATTGTTTGAATTAAATGATTTAATAAATATAAAGCTCTTGAAACAGTGCTAGAACATAATCCATATTAAATAATTGATTTTAAGCCACCTTCTACCATTACTAAACATAAGATCCCATCTCCATCATCCTCATCATTATCATAACAAGAATAACATCAAAGGCAACCCTTTTGCATGTACCAAATTAAATTCCCTAAAAGTCAATATTTCTTATTTTATTCCATGAGCAAACTTCTCTATTTTATGCCTATTATCTACAGAGAGAAATCCGATATTGTTCACAGAGTATTCAAGCATCTGACATTCAGTCCCTGTCTATAAGAACATAGTTTATTTTCCACAGCCCCTTATATCAACTGTATTATACAAGTAGATAGAACAGGTCACCACACCCCAGGCTTTCCCTGCTCATTTACCACCCTACCCTTTAGTTGATTCCCCCACATTAGAATGACCTCCTTCATGCTGTGCAATCCCAGTCCTACCAATGCTTCCAAGGTCATGTCATAACTCATTAAATTCAGGGAAGCTCTCTGGCCATTATTTAACACTTTTGTGGTTCCCTAAACTCATTCCATTTCTGACACTAAACAGACACTTAATTGTGTTGCCTTGTTTGAATATTTTTCACTTCTCGTTGCTATGCTTCAAGGTGTGAAAGAAAATGTAAGCATGCCAGGTCAGCAATTATGTCTTGTGACTCTTCTGGTTTTCCCAGTGTTTGAAAGAGCAGAGGTTGTAGAGATAGAACCTAGCCCAGAGCAGAGCTCTGATACTTCATGGCAAGATTCTTCACTTCCTTGAATTTTGTTTTTCCTTATTCCATCAAATGAATACTGCAGTACTCCACATACAGGACTACTGCAAAATTTAAAGAAAATTGCATGTATAAAACTCAATGCTCAAAGAAATGCTGGATCCTGCTGCCTCTCCCTTGGAACCCCCATAAGCCTATGAATATAGGAGGTATCCAAAATATTCCAGTGGTAGTAGATCTAGTCATTAAGAAAATGGGTTTGGAGCCAGTTAGTTTCCTGGCTCCAAAATTTACTTATAGCCTGATCTTGGGCAAACTATGTAACTTCAATTTCTCAGTCTATAAATTGGGTAATACTTCAACTCTGAGGTTTGTTGTAAAGATTTGATAGATTTATTTATGTAAACAAGCTTAAGACAGAACTTGGCACATATTAAGATTAAGCATTTAATTAATATTTATTATCATACTACTACACATTTTTTAAAATCTGAACACAAATTAAGAGCATTATGATTGGGCATATTTCTTATTCTTATTACAAGTTTTAAATACATTAAAATACATGTTTCAAAATGGATAAATGCAGCTAAGCATTTCCTTCTGTGAACAATCTGTTTTTTCTTACCTGCATACTGGAGTAATTTATACCAGGGAAGTTTTTGCTCATAAAGCAAAATCATTTCTCTGTTGGTCAAGGCTGAGCTGCTCCCCATAACCCTGAAGGTAAACTTTTTTGCTTATTCCAGTTATATAACACTGTGATTTTTATCTCTCTCCTTTGGGTTCATTCAACCCTACCTGAATTAGATAGACTAAAGGAGGAGACAGACAATAAACAGGAAACAAATAAATGATTAAAAAGAGTATATTCAAAAGGAAAGAATGGGAAACTGTTAGTTTTTTCCTTTAAGATTTGTAGAGATTTTATAAAATAATGAATGTTTGACTTCTTTGTTATACATTTTTTGGCTGTCTTTTGAATTTGTCTTCAACTAATTCTCCAAATCAAGTTTATTTTTTAATGTTTTGCAGCAAAAAATTCTCATCCTTACATCTAAACCTGGAATCATATGGTGAATTAATTTTTTAAAAATTACTTTGTCTTTATTGTTAAGCCTGAAAGCTAATCAGATAATTCCATTTACAACTGAAATTACTTTAAACAGTGAACAGGTATCTATGAACGGATCTATATTTATCGATTTTAAAAATTCAAGAACATTTTAAGGCTTTAGATTTGCATGTTTTGACTTTTATTTATATGTTTAAATCCTCATTTCCAGAAAGTTATTTTAATAAGTATTTCTTTTACTCTACTTGTTTTCAAATTTAACCATATACAAATTTATAATACTCATTATATATGTAATTTATATTCTGCTGTATTAACTATAATCTCCCTAAATATTTTCATTTTTTTCCCTTTCTTTTCTAATTTGATAAAGCTTCTCAGGATTTCAGTGTTCTAGTGTCAGCAATTTCAATTTTGCTTTTTAATGCAAACAGACAACTTTAATTTTTCTATTTACTTTTATTTTTTCTCATGATTCTTCCAATCTATTTCAATGTTTGACAACCTTTTTTTCAGAATCAGCTTTTACTCTTTAAAACTTCTTGCTACAATTTTATAGAGACACCTTCGTTCCACCTATTGAGGATCACAAACATCTTTTTTCTTCTCTTTCCCAAAGGAAAGAATATTTACAATTCTTTTCTTGCTATATGGTTCCTGAAGATGTTTAATGTTTCCTTTTTTCCTTTTCTGCAGTATTCTTTCACAATCATTTTTTCCCATTCTTTCTATTTCAAATTAAAATATCTCTAGTGCTTGTCAAACAACAGGTTATTTGCATATTTCTCAGTTATACTCTCTATCTATCTAAATATAATTGAAGTCTATTCTCTGGCCTATAGTAGCAAATTAGATTGGTATACATATCTCCTTGCCTGTGTGACTTTGTCTACTTGATTTTCATGATGAAGCTTTTTTTGGCTAAGAAGTATGTCTTCCATTGAACTGTTGAGATCAAGTGTCTTTGCCTTTCTAAACATTTACTTTTTATTGTCAGTGTTGAATTAAGATAAATGACTAACTTCTCCTTTGTTCTTTCCAAAACCACCCATAGAATGTGCCCAAATAAGTGTTAGTATTAATAGCTAACATTCATTGAGTGACGGCCATGTGCTGTTCTATTACTGTTCTGATTTACTGTTCATTTAACACTCAGGCTAATATTAGAGGTAGGTACCATTATAATCCCCCAGTAACAGGTGAGAAGTCTGAGGGACAGGAGTTGAGAACTTTCCCAGGGATACAAAGGCAATAGATATGGGTCTAGCATATTTACACAGACAATGTGATTTCAGAGAGTATACTCTCACTACACTCTACTCATTCTAGAGAATCTACAACAGATTTCAAGAAATAAATAGGTTTTTGATCATAATAAAATAACATAAAACTCTATACTCTTTAGGTATTTCTTACAAATGTCTTATGTTACTATTGTACTCTATGTACCTCAACATCCAATCCCCTCACTTAATAATGCAGATATAATTAACTGTTATCTTTGCCTACCTCTGAGTCTACTTTCAGTCCACCTTATTAAGTTTAATCATTTACAGGTCTTTCTATTCAGAATATAAAAAATTGGAAAAACTTTGAATTTCAATCATCTATTATTTTTTAAGAGAAAAATGACTATCATCTGTTTTAAATATTTTTTTGTTTTTTCATATTTTCGGGAAATAGTGAATATTTGAGAAATTGCATCAGATGCTGTTAAAGATTTTTTTTTTCAATTTAGGGCCCCATTTCTCCACTTCCTTAATGTAGCTTTAAATCTCAGTTTCTTCAAGTCTAGCTTAATGCCCTAACTCTACCATAAGTTATCTTGTTAAAATCCCTTCCATTTTCCTAATTTAAAATACAATCTCTTTCCTTAAAGCTGAAAATTTACTGGTGAAGTTTACATATGTTTATATGTTCCACAAATAATCTATTTAATGCAATCTCAATATTATGTGTTTAGCCTAGAAACCGTTCATTTCAGATGTAAACTTTGTCAACTCAATCAGTGGCCCCTATGGTTTGGTTGAACATGCATTAAATTGAGAGTTAGGAGGCACAATTTCTGCCATTAACTAATGAAATGAAAAAGACACTAAAGTTCTGTGAGATAACTTCTTTTATGTAAGGAGAAAGATTGCAAACCTATAACATCTTTTAAATTATGATAAAAATGTCTATAATTAATAAGAAAATAGGCAAGCTAGGTAAATCTGTGTACAAAAATTAAACAGATTGTATCTTACATAGGAAGAAAAAACTAGAAAATGATAGAAGAGTTTCCACTTAAAAAAGTAAGGAAGCTATAAGATAATGATAAATTTTATAAGAGAAGCTTTGGGTCAAAGAACAGAAAACACTTTAACCTTGTTTAAAGCCATACAATAAGTACCAACAAATCAAACTACATATCAAAGATTTGGATGAGGACATATCATTTTTAAAAAAGCACAATTTCTTGCATTAATATATGAATTCAATGCACTTCCAATTAAAATTCTAGGATTTCTTTTTTCAATTAAAATAGACATAAACATTTATGTGGAAGAAAAAATGTCCAAGAAGAGGCAATAAATGTGTCTTTATTAGTTATGCTAGTCCTCGGTTATATTCGTTAGGAAACAATTTAGGAACTTTTTCAGATGCATAAGGCAGGATAGAATAGGGACTTAAAGGAGGAAGGGGAGAAAACTTAATGAGGTACACATCACCATCTGGGAAGAGATACTGAGGTAACAGCCTGCTGATTCATACAAATAAGTTATCAGAAGGCAGCTCACAATATCCACCCAGCAACTGTGTTATCAGAATGCAACTTACAACATTTTCTCATACTAGAATGAGAGGAAATGAAAGAAGGCCCCCATTACCATGAGTCTGTTATAAATTCTTAAGTCAAATTGCTTATTTTTTAATCAAACTTTTTATATAGACATGTACCTAACAAATAATATTTGTCTGACTCTGCACACCCTAGGGGAGGCATGATTTTAGACACACCAATTCTGTGATTAGTTAGTAAAATTCCCCCATAATGACAGTGTTTTATCATGAAAATTGACAAGCCAAATTTAATATTTATGTTAATGTGTGCCTGTGTTTGAATGGCCTTGGTAATAAAAAATATATATGAGAAAAACAGAGATGGGGGATAAGATTTTTAGATATCAGAAAATATCATGCAGTCCTGGTTTGTAAACTTTTTCTATAGGTCCAGTAGTAAAAAATTCTAAATACAGAAGGAATTGCCTAGATATTGAACTATTTATCTAAGAAATTTAGTATAAATTTTGTTATTTAATAAATGATGGTGGTAAACTTTTAAATTGATGGGGAAAAGGGATTGTTGGATAAATTCTGGAACAGCAAAGCAATATATATAAGAGTTCTTACTGCCTCCTCATTTTGCACATAAAAGAGTAAGCAAAGAAGGGCATGTAATAAAATAGAAGATGTTAAGTGTAGTTGATGTGGTAACAAATGTTCCAGAATGAATTGCTGGAAGCCTGCTATTGAGTTTTATTTTTAGGATACCAGGTTGTTCTGAATCAGGGCAATTATCTAAAATTTAATAAAAAGAAAATAACCCTTGTCCTTTAATGCTGTAGGTGATTGAAGTGAAGGTGCTTCAGGATGTTAAATTTCCTGATAAATTATTTCAATTCTTTATCTTGCTGTGGGGTGAGAATAGATATAAAAGTAGATAGTATAAAATATTTAAAGACTCTTTTGAGTAACAAACTGCTTGATATGGATCTTCTCTGAAGGGGCTTGATGGGTTAAGTCTAAGTTTTCCTTTCAGCTTCAATTCCAATGTTACATCCTTAAGAATGAAAAGACCTGTAATTCTTTCTTTTCAAAGAAAATGACATGAGAAAAATTCCCTTAATATATAGAAATTGTGTTTATTTCAAAGCCGTGAACTATAAGGATCAGGGACTGAGAAAGAAAATAGCATTTTGGATTAATTTGTACATCTTTGCACAGTTATCCATAAAATATATTATTCTTTTTTCAGCTTTCTTTGCTATTCCAATCCAAGAACAGCATATGCTCTTGGATGCTGTGCCATATCCCAGAATTCAGCTCTTGCATTTAGTAAACATGCAGATATTTCACACTATACCCTGTAAAAAGACACTATATTCCATAACAGTATACATAGTATTCTTTTCCTGAACATCAAGGGAAATGAAATCATCTTCAAATAGAAACCCTGGAGCAGTTAAAAAAGTGTGGGGGGGTGAGAAAAAATTATTCAGGGACATAAAATTTTTTCAAACACTTGAGCAAATCAAGCTTCATAAAACCATAATAAAATTATACTGAAAGGAAATTTCCAAACCCCAGGAGGGAATGGAGAGATAATTCTACAGATTCATGACCTCTCAGGGAAACTCTCTAAATTCTAGTGGGAAATCAAGGAGGGGACTTTTGTTCCTTTATTTTTTTCCCTAAGACCATGTTGAATGCAGCACTTGAGAAGCCATTGGGGGACATTCTCTACCTTGAGTGCCAGAGATGCTTTCCTTATGATCATAGATGTTGAAATAAGACTTGGAAACAACCTTCATGTTTTGTACATTCACTGATAGGACTTTCCTTCACAGAGAATAAGAGATTGCCTTCACTAGAATTTTCAAGGAGCTGATACATGGTGAGATTTATACGGCACATGTTTTGAATTATAACAGCAGACTTCAAGCTGAAATATTGTGTTTAAAAGGGTGGATGTTGTGGTTAGGTTCTCAAATCTAAATGCATGGGTCTATTATTTAATAACTGCATACACTTTGGCTGCTCATGTAAATTTTCTGGCTCTCAGACACCTCATCTTTAAAATAGTTTTAACTGTTTAATATAAGAAACTAATTTACATTAGCATGTTATTTCCACCCATAGAAATGAAATCTACTGGAGAAATAAAATTATCCCTAAAACCTCCTTCTATTCTTGGAACTGTTTAGTTGATTGAAAATAAGGTGTTTTGGGTTTTAAATTTGAATTTTTTTTAATTTACAGTGTTCTCACATCAAGGTAAAAGATGAAAAGGAAAAAGACTACCATTTTCATAAGTTCCGTTCTCAATTTAAAAATTTTATTAAAATACCTACTCAAATGGGAAAATTACTATATTTTATTCTGTTTTTCTCACTTCACATATTGTAAAATTGTTTTACCTTCTATATCTTTATATTATTAACTAGTATTTTATTCACTGCATCACACCTTATTAAATTGAAATAGTATGATTTACATAAACATTTTCCTTGTTATTGAACATTTCTAGTATTGCTGAATTTTCGCTGTTATATGACAATGTATCATCTTCCTTTATGAAGTTTTTTCCCCCTTTTCCTTTTTTATAATAATTTTCTTGATTTGGGATTACTAGTATAAAGAATTTAAACATGCTTATCATTCTGGAAATATTTACTAAAATATTTTCCAAAAGGATTACATGAATGAAAATGTTTCATTGCAATTTTAGCTTTGAGTATACTTAAATACTAACTTGATTTTAAAAACATACAATTTGTTCTTATCCTGCTTCAATTTTCTAGCTCATTTTGTATGTGTAGCCACTGCTCAAAAATAATGCTGCCATTAATATTTCATATTTTTTTAATTTATATCTTGCAAAGTAGTTACTTAATATTTTTTTAAATGGATGAAGGAAAATAATAATATAATTTATTTTAAAAATACTTGAGATGTTTTCTTAATCTCAAGTATAAGGTAGCCTGAAGAATTGTTAATATCCCTGTTTTATAGGGGGTAGGACTATGAGAGTTTGCTCAATGACACCTGGCTATTAAGTGATAAAGCAGGCTTGCTAGCCTTTTTTTTTTTTTTTTTTAACTTTTTTATTGTAGTGACATATGCACATTTAAAGTTTCTCATGAAACCACTTTCCAGTGTACAATTCAGTGGTATAAATTGCATTCACAATATTATACTACCAACATCCATTATCCAAACTTTTTTTATTACAGGAAACAGAAACTGCACCCATTAAGCAATATCTCCCACTTCCCCTGAACCTTTGGCCTATGGTAATCTGTAATCCACTATGTAATCCCTATGAATTTGCTTAGTCCAGATATTTCATATAGGTAAGATGACACAATATTTGTCTTTTTAATAAAATATCCTTTTTAAATTTAATAACGAATACCACAATATTAAATTCTCTTTTTCTTCTTTTACATTAGAATGCTTTCAGAATCTCCTCTCTCCACAGTTTTCAATGCATGCTTGTTAAGTTGCTTTGCTTTGTTAAGTTGCTATGCACAAAGGATATCTCTTTCTATAGTTTTGGACCTCCACCCAAGCATGTTGATACCACTATGACATTACAGCTTAAGCTATGAATTCCAGTCTTTTCAACTAAGATTCTTTCCTGAAATGTTAGGTATATGCATGGCTATTCTTCAGTTGCCATGGAGACATCTTGGCTTTTCCCATGACAACTCTTTGTCCAAGACATTGCTCTAGGTCACTCAGAGATGTCTATCCTCAAAGACACGTAGAATAAATTCTTAGTCTTAATTTACTTCCCTCCTTTTTCTTTCTTGGAATTGTTCTCCTGCTCACTTTGTTTCCTTCAGTTCACATATATATATCCCACTTTTTAAAATGAATTCATTTGTTGGTGGACACTTACGTTTCTTCCATCTTTAGGCAATTGTGAATAATACCACTTTGAATGTTGATGTGAAAATATCTATTCAATCCCTGCTTAAATTCTTTTGGGTATATATCTAGAATTGGCAATGCTACGCTTTATGGTATTTCTTTACTTCACTTTCTGTGGAAGTACGAAACTGTATTCCACAGTGTCTGCACCATTTTACATTCCCATCAACAATGAGTGTCTTCCTATTTCTTCACATACTTTTCATTGTGTTATTGATTTTTTTTGTTTGTTTAATGAGCAGCCATTCTACTGGGTGTGAAATGGTATCTCATTGTGCTTTTGATTTGCAATACCCTAATAGCTAATGATATTGAGCACCTTTTCATGAGCTTATTGCCCATTTGTATATCATATTTGGAGAAATGTCTATTCAAAACTTTTGCCCATGTTTTAATTGACTTCTTTTTTTGTTGATTTGTTAGGATTTTTAAAAATATATTATGGAAATTAAACATTTATCAGATAAGTGGCTTCCAAATATTTTGTCCCATTTGGTAGGTTATTCTTTTATTTTCATGATAAAGTCCTGTTTTCTGTTGTGTTTTTTTTTAATTTTGATGAATTCCCATTTACTTATTTTTTTTCTTTTTTGCTTGTACTTTTATTGTAAAGTTTAAGAAACCATTGCCTAACAAAAGGTCCTGAAGATAGTTCCCTATATGTTCTTCTAGGAGTTTCCTAGTTTTGGTTATTAAATTTAGGTCTTTGATCTAATTTGAGTTATTTTTGATTGAAGGATATAACTTAATTCTTTCACATATGGGTTTACAGTTTTGAATATCAATGGTGACATTGGGCATCCTTATCTTGATCCTGATCTTAGAGAAAAGCTCTCAGTCTTTCACCATGGAGTATGATATAAACTGTGTTTTTCTTATATTGTCCTTTATTTATAGATAGTTCCTTCTATTCCTCATTTTTATTTCTTAGTATTTTATTAAGAAGGGGTATTGCATTAAACAAATGCCTTTTCTACTTCAATTGAGATTATCGTGTGTTGTCTTTTGTTTTATTAATGTTGAATATTATATTAATTGATTTTCTTATATTGAATCATCCTTGCATACCTAGGATAAACCCCAATTGATCATGGTGTATATTTCTCATAATATGTTGTTGGTTTCGGTTTGCTAGTGTTGTGTTGACTTTTGCATCTATATTCATAAGGTCTATAATTTTCTTTTCTTGTGCTATCTTTATTTAGCTTTGGTAATAAGGTAATGTTGGCATCATAGAATAAGTTAAGAATTGTTGCTTCCTTGTCAATTTTTTGAAAGGTCTTAAACAAGATGGTGTTCATTCTTCTTGGACTGTTTGGTAACATACACCAGGGAAGCCACATAGTCCAATGGTTTTCTTGTTCTGGTTGTAGAGGGGTTTTTGATTAGAGATTCAAGCTTATTCATTGTTATTGCTCTGTTGGGATCTTTTATTTCTTCTTGAGTCAGTATAGGTAGATTGTATGTTTCTAGGATTTTTGTCCATTTCTTCTAAGTTATTTAATTTGTTGGCATATGGGTTTTCATGGTAGCTCTTATAATTGTTTTATTTCTGTGGCATCAGTAGTATTGTCTCCCTTTCATTTCTAAGTTGACTTATTTTTGTCTGCTTTCACTTTTTTTCTCAGTATATTTTAAAGGTGGATAGATTTTCATAGAACCAAATTTTGATATCATTGACTTTTTCTTTTGTTTGTATATTCTCTATTTCATTTATCTCTACACTAGTCTTTATGTCTTTCTTTCCACATGCCTATGGTCCAGTTTGCTCTTCTTTTTTCTAGATCATACCATTGTGAGGTTAGTTCTCATATTTGAGATTTTTCTTCTTTTTTTAATATAAGCATTTAGAGAGATAAATTTTCCTCTGAGCATTATCTTTACTGTGCAATCCATAACTTTTGGTACATTGTGCTTTTGTTTTCTTTCACCTCTAGTATTTTGTAATTTCCTTTGTGGCATGTTCTTGTCTATTTCACATACTTTCATCTGCAACCTACTTGTGTCTTTGAATTTATGGTGAGTCTTTTTTAAACAGCATATAGTTGGCTCATAGTTTATTTTTTTAATCTATTCTGCATATCTCTGCCTTTTGAGTAGAAAGTTTAATCCATTTACTTTTAAAGTGTCTATTGAAAATGAAGGAATGTTTTCTGCCATTTTGTTTTAAGGTTTTTAAAGTTTTATATATATTTGTTCCTCAATTCTTCTGTTAATGCTTAGTTTCATATTTATTTGCCTTTTGTACTGTAATGTGGAGAACCTTTGCACTTTCACTTTATATATTTTTCAGGTATCATCTTTGGGGCTTAAATTTAACATCTGAAATCTATAACAAACACATTTGATTTTTTACCAAATTGCACATAATAGCATACACAACCATTGTTTTTATATCCCTCCACCACCCCCACCTTTTTCTTGTACTTATTACAAGTTAGATCTTTATTAATTGTGTGTTGAAAGCCATGGATTTATCATTAATTTTTTTGTATTTGCATTTTAGAAAATGTAAGAAGTAAAAAGTGTAGTTATATACAAAAATTACAATAAAATATTACTGGCATTTATAATTACCATTTATGGTTACTTCTACTGGATGTCTTTATTTCTTCCCATTCAACTTCAACCCATAGTTTAATGCTTCTCCCTTTAAGTCTGAAGAATTCCCTTTATCATTGTTTCTAGGGAGAGCCTAGTGGTAATAAACTCCCTTAGTTTTTGTTTATCTGGGAATGTTTTAATCTATCTCAATTTTTGAAAGATTGTCTTGACATTTGTACAATTCTGGGTCAGCAATTGTTTTCTTTCAACAGTTTAAATATTTTGAACATTGACTTTTTACCTTCATGGTTTTTGATAGAAAATCAACACAATCTTATTAGGTCTCCTTTGTATATAACATATTACTTTTCTCTGGCACCATTCAGAATTCTCTCTTTGTCCTTGTCATTTGAAAGTTAGAATACTCTGTGCCTCAGCATGGTTCTAATCAAATTTATTTTTTTGGGTTT